>CM025791.1:42551765-42615046 GCA_014635995.1 Sarcophaga peregrina
AGCACTGTCTTGTCACCGTAATAAACTACTCATTTAGAACAATCAGCATAATTCCCTAATGACAATTCAACAGCTTAACTTGTCTCATTATCTATACTATTGTTTTGGAAAAGTTCCTTTTTCTTGGATACTTTTTTCATATTATTTTCCGTTTTCATCTTGCCATTATCTTATAATCATAATGAAAGATTTTTGGTGTTTTTTATTGTAAATGAGAAAATAGAATGAATGACTAAATGCTTGGATGGCAATATCAAAAATTACAAAAAAAAAAAATATATACAAATGAATAACTGAAGGATGGAATGAATGAATGAATAGATGAATAATTAACAAAACGCATTTGCCAACTTGGTTCGTCTAGTTTCAACTTTATGGCATAGCACTCTACTCTAATTGTGTGATTTCTGCTGTTATAAATAACAGAAAACGTTAATTTTTATGAACATTTTTAGTTTCTTTGTATCTCTAATTATGTGATTTAAATGAAAAACTTTGTTTAAATAACTCTTAAAATTTTTACAAACATTTTGTTATGAATTCTCGTTTCATAACCACTTTTGGCATTAAATACTCGTCTTTTTACATATGTTGCGTATGAGTGATAATCTTCAAAATTAATTACATATCACTCATACGCTATATATGTAAACATGAACATGATTTCACCATCTTGAATTTTATAAAGGATTGGGCGTTTATCAAATTAAATTTAAACCATTGGTTATTTGGAATCTGACAATACCTATGTCATTCCATTTTGTCACAAAATTCAACATTGGAATTTATTTCCGAAACAAAGACAATTGGCCATAAATTCCACGAAAATATTGTACAAAATTTGACTGCAGAAGAGGACTAACAATGCCCGGCACACACATGTTTAAAGTAAAGTAAAGTTCGTAAAAATGATTTCATTCTTGATGCACCAAGACGTGAATGTGTTCGTACATTACAACTGAAAATACCGAAGTTGTAACTGAGAGTGTGCATCAGAAGCCATAAGGAGTCTGATGAGTCCAAATGTAACCACTTTCAGTAAGACGGAAAGCAGTACTGCTAGCGCAGATCCAGGGAACGTGTTCCAAAGAAACCATGTGAAGCAACCTGTTAAAAATAGCGATGAAAATATTTTGGTTGGGGATGCTTAATATGGTGGCATGTTGGCCCTCTACATTTAGTAGATGGTATCATTGAAAAGACTATCTTAAGATTCTGCAAGCCCATCTTCCGAATTTTATGGACAAATGTGCTTATCCCGAATAAGAATTTATTTTCCAACAGGATGGTGATCCGAAGCACACAGCAAAAATTGTAAAATATGTGGGATGGGAAACAAAATTTTCAATTGCTGGAATATCCGCACAAAGTTCAGACCTCAATCCGATTAAATATTTTGGCAATTCGTGAAAATCCGGCTCGGACAGCACGAAACAGCCTCAACAGGCATTGTCAAACTTTGGGATCGTATAAATGCGAAATGGCATCGAATTCCGAAAATCTTATTGATATTGATAGAATAGTGTCTTCATGGAACACGGAAATGGCAAGTGAAATACACAATCAACTTCTAAATGGACCAAACATTGAAATCGGGATATTTCTAGAGAACATTTCTAGAAACGCAGCAACACAAAAGAAAATAGAAATTTCGTATGAATTAAATGAGCAAACATTTCATAAAGAACGATTTTTTTATTGAACGCAGACCGCATTATATCACAGCAGAAGAAAAATTGATATAAACGACAATGTTAATGTTAAGCAGAATAAAATAACCAAGAGGAGGTTGCATGGAATTAGATGAAACAGAGCAATGCCGAGAAGTTAACCAATAAAACTGCACAGATACATATATGCCTTGTGAGCAGGCAATGGTTGGTTTTTGTACAGAAATTGTTTTGTTTTTGGTTTTTCCAATTTTATTTTTTTGTTTTGTTGTTATTGTTCTTTTAGGTTTATTGGCCGTTTAATAGCCTAAATTTGTATATTTTTAACATTCAAATACCACCAAACTGATAAGATATATACACCCAACTCTTTTTTTACATGGTAGATACGTTCCTCTAAAATCCGTGTAAAAAAAAACCGTGTAAGAAAAGAGGCATTTCCTATAGTATACGAATACGTTCCATGTCATCTGAACACCGTGTAAAATGAAATAAAGAACTAAATTTACTTCGGAAAGCCGTATAGAAAAATGTTGTAAACTATAAAATTTCAGAAATTGTAGGTTGATATGGCAGAACAAGCTAAAAATAGAAGAAATCTGTTAATCCAGAATTAAGAACAGAAAAATTAGAATAGAAATAAAGAAATAATATTTACATAGCTACATAATAATTCGTCGGTACTTGATAACAAGCGCAATTGTTTGCAACCAACTGGACTAAAGTCGGTATCATCACTGGAGATATCCATCAAATTATCCAATGGTGACTTTCGTCCGGTAATAGAGTTTTGAACTGTCGGACTAATTTCCGAGAGGTCTTAGGCCGTTGACTTTTTTATTAAGAAATCTTTTATAGAAAGCTACCAAGTGTGGTAAAAACAAATATAATTACAAGACAGTGATTTTGAAATAGTACTAGATTAAAAATTCTTACAAAAAATTTTTTTTCAACCGTGTAACTTCAAATCCGTGTTAAAAGAAACCGTGTAAAAAAAGAGTTGGGTGTATTTAAGGTCGAACATTAAATGTGATTTCGAAACACATTGTGTGGTAAATTTAAAACTGATTCTGCAGGGAATATGTGTGGCTATTAATTAGCAATGCTGATTTTTGCCACTGTCCAGATGGAAAAAGCGCTTTTATCGTTAAATGGTTTTTCTGAGTTGGATGAAGCTACATATGTTACGATATTCTTTCATATTGGTAGTGTCTGCGAATTTACCCGTCGTGAAAGACGTTTCAAGAAAAGGGAATTCCGCCATATTGATATGCGATAATTCATCATTAAAATCCTTAAGTTTTGATTGTCACCTAGCTTCTCATACCATCAATACTACGCGACTTTTAAAATTTTAAAAAATTAAAGATACTGCCAAAGAGGGCATACATCTAGTATCAACATCAAAGCCAAAAGAAAAAGAGGAAAGCCAAATTAGCCTTAAGATATGAGACTAAAAATTAAACACAAAGACTTTAAATGGCAAAAACGGGTATTTTCTTTCTTTTCTTTCCTTTCTTTTCTTTCATTTTCTTGTTCACGTGTGTCTGTTTTTAAAAGTGCCGCCATTTTTCCTTTATTGTGTAGCTCAGCTAAATATAAGAAAACATTCCAACATGTTTCCTTTGATTGCATTTAAAATGTTAACAAGACAAAAAACACTTACACGCCTTCACATACATATCTGCTATATATACAGACACATACTCTCACACAAAGAAGAAATGGAAAAATTAAATAAAGTACCTTAAAAGAATTTATTTATAAAGAAAGAAAGAAACACCTTAAACTGTGGAATACTTATAAAATATTTGTGAGAGGGTAGGAAGGTATAAACATAACTTACGTTAACATGAAGTCATGTAAATAAACCCATTACATTAACTTTTTAGGTGTGGATCCCCATACACAAAAAATTTAAAAATACATACATAGTGACGGTAGTATCAGCACTAGCTCCATCTTTAAATCTTGAAACTTTTTTAACTGTTTGTAAGCGTAAGTCATGCTGTTGAACGTTGAAAAAGTTTTAGTTTTTCTCTTGGAATAAATTTGATTACAATTTATTGATAAAGAAAAAGAAAGAAATAGGAAAAAATAGAAGGAATGTGACTTTAGCGGATCAAAATAGACTTTGTAATGTTTTACACAATTCTCTCTATGGATATGGCTTAGCCACATTGCCAAGACTTTTATGTTTGCGAACCGATTTTATTCCAATTTAAGCAACGTTTTTAAAGACTCTGTTAAACTATTTTTAACGCCAAAAAAGGGGCTTAAAATTTTTCTCGTATTGTGGATGCCCTTTACGTCTGAAAGAATTAAAAAAATTCCCAATATGGGGCTTGGTTGATACCTAAAGTGTTATAAGAAGCTACCTTGAAAGCGAAGTGTTGAAGAAAATATGGGGCCACACTGGATGCCACACTGGACCTAGACAGAAGCGGATATCATTAAAATATTCCAGAAGGCCTCAAATAACGTCTACTTTTTAATGAAGTGTTGAAGAAAATATGGGGCCTAAGACATAGGATGCCACACTGGATTTCAGACCAATATGACTTACTATACTTAGTATGGTGAGAATCGCTTGATAGGTTAACTCACTAAAACCTAATATGGCGGTTTGCCCATATGATTATTAGTGGTGGCTTATACGCTACAAGTATTTCAGCACTGGATATAATTTTATGGTCTTCGCTTTTGATCTTTATTGTAAGGTGATGACTCAGCTTAGAAGGCGTCTCCTGGCGACTGGACAATGGCGTAAATTGAAAAATGAACACACAAGGATTCCAAAGAATGTTGGGAATAGAAGTAACTACACGATACACCGTTGTAGCTTATCATTGAGATTCGGGATATCTATTCCATACAAGGCAGTCTAAGCAAATAATGTGTCTTGCTTCCTAAAGGACTTCGTTTAAATTTATGCCAATGGCTTCAGACTTAACGGAACTGTGTGAGATAAGATTTTTTCAGAATCGATCGACGTATGCCAGCTTATAAGGCTGCCGAATCACTGCAACATTTTACAATCTGTAGTATTAGCAGTACAGATTACGGTGTAAATTATTGAGGATGAAAATATCCTCAATCGGGACATTACAGTCCTTTAAGATAGCACTGAATTCCAAGGCTGTATACAACTATAGTAGATATCCCAATGAGGTGGCAGAACGATGTTATGTCCATAACATATGGGTGCCAGGATACAGTGAAATTCAGGGTAACTGTGGACAAGTTTATATCTTGACAAGTTTATATTTGGCAATGCGGTCATTCATTCCGTCAACAAATACAAAATATTTTGCATATGAAATAAACTTTTACGAAAAACATTTGTAACAAGACAATAAATATTAACATTTAAAGTTGTTATAAAAATAAAAAATCAACTTACAATCAACTTAATTCTAAATGCGAATTCCACAGAATTCTATTCTATTCTGTTTTCTTTACTATGCATCCGAAACAAAAAGAAAAACTTTAGATCAACAGGCGCCTAGAAGATAATGTATGAGACAGAAAATATTCTGTTGCTTTAGAAATATGTGTTGCAGCAAGTGTTGAAACATACTTAACGAAATGAGGTTAAGCAGGTACATGTTTAAACTACATTCTCCTTGCATTTGCATACACTTTTGTGGCACACTTGTTGTACAATTCTTATGCTGCACCCTTACTTACTTGAAACGCTTCTTAAAATATTTTTAAAAATATGAGGCCAACGTAAGTAGGATCCATGTTTTTATATTTAAAAATAGAATTTCTTCATTTAACTATGTTAAGCTGTCAGAGAACTGAGAATCTGTCATGAGAAAATAGAATTTAAATTTTTCTTTTGCTTGAAATTTTCACAGAATGAAAACCAAAATCAAAACTGTAAAGCAAGCAAATAAAATTTATTTTAAACTTTATCACCGCCACCAGTATTAAAGGCTGTTGGGAATGAGTGACAGATTGTGGTGCAGAATGGATACAGGGTCACGTTTACTATTTTGTGAAGGTGTCAGAAGTTTATTTTGATATTGTGTCGTATGCATGTAAGTATATAATAGTGTACGTAGATGACAGTTGGTTGTAACCAAACTGGTTGATTGTTTGATTGAAAATGTTGAATCTGCCGTAAGAAGTAAATGGCGGCAGCAGTAGCAAAGATGACAGCACCAACATCCTAGTACAAGTGGGAGAGGAACAGAATAAAAGAAATTTAAATAAATTTTCTTTTTTCCACATTTATTTCTTTTACATATTTTGACTTGCAAATAGTTACAACGATAGAAGCCAAAATTAAAACCAAAAAATAGGGATACAAAATGAAGTCTATGGTTATACATCCAAAGTATTTGCAAGAAAGTAAAAACGTATTCTTCCGATCAATTAACGCGATGTTTCGAAATGTGTTAATGTTACTGTATTAGTGATTTGCTTACCTTTTTTTTATTCTAATTGAAGTTTCGTCATCTTTGAAACCCGACTATGTTTTTTTTGTGAAGAAAAAAAGCAGTTATTTTGGTTTTGAACTACATTTAATTTTTCTTACAAATATTCTCATTGCTATGGCGTCCTCGTTCTAATGCAAATGAGCTTTATATTGTTTAATGTATTCTAGAGAAGATCATGACCAAGACATCCTTTCGAACTACCATCTTCAGTCACAGACGTTAAAGAAGCGAAACAAATATTAAACTGAGCACTAGTCCATAATAGAGTGAATCTTCTATTCTTCAGAATGATCAATGATCCCATCAGCAGAGCTTGTATGTACTGGGAAGTCTCTCTAAATTGATTTCAAGGGTAATGGAATACCAAGTTTTTACTCCCAAAAATGTTGAATGGAAATTAGAAAGACGACTCCATTTTCAACAACCCCTATAGTGAAGTTTAACTGGAAACTTAAAATCAACTGAGAGGAGTTATACCGACATCAAAAGCTATAAACTTCTTGAAAGCCATGAGTGTCAAAAAACACTGTGTAAGGAAAAAGGAATTTTTATTTAAATTCTTTGAATTACTTTTCCTTCAGAATTTGTATAATTGCTTAGGTCTCTGATTTTTGAAGAGAATTCCTGGATAACGTGGAGAAACTTTTGATTTCTATTATTCTGAAGATGTAAATACAGTATTCCCTTGATTTACGTCGTCTCGATTTACGTTGTTTCGATTAACGTCGTCAAAAATTTTGTTCCTTTCAACTTCGATTTGCGTTGTCATTCGATTTATGTCGCCGCTGTTGTTTATAAACAAAATCAGAGGAATTCCCTCTTTAAAAAAATTCAATACGTAGAATAAAAATGTAAAATGTACACAAATAATTGCATCTGATAGTATGAGTTCTTTAAAATTTGATTTACGTCGTTTCGATTTACGTCGCCTTTTTCCGAAACATTCTACGACATAAATCGAGGGAATTCTGTAAATAATGGAAAAATTTTCATTGTGATCTCAAATGAATATAAAATACAATAAAATTCTGTTCGATTATCTGCACAGTTTTTTCCTTTGTTACTACCATTCTCATACAATAAAAATCCGTGTGTTGCTTTAAGTAAATGGGAGAAGTTTTGTTTTTCAAAATCATTTAAGAACTTAAGCACGTTTTTGTTTTTTTAGTTAATTAACAAACACTTAGGGGGGGATGGTTTTGGGCTTTAAATTGAAGTGCCACACGTTTTATCTGAATAAGTACCGCCTGTCCCATTTTCTTGTTTTTTTTTTACTTGGAAAAATCTACTTACGGTTAAGAGATATGAAGAGAAGGCTACTAATATGTATGTATTATACGTGCGTATTTAAGTTTATGTGTAAATAGTAATTTAAAGAACATACAAGAAAGAAAATAAAAAAACACAATTCGTGAACACCTACTCAAACAAAGTTTTGAATTGGTTTTTAAAATCTCGTATTGAGAAAATGTTTGAAATGTGAATTTAAATTCGATATGGGATTGAACATGAATTACTTACATGCATATATAAATGATTATTACAACCATGTAGTCAGGATTACGACCTATACAGGTCTTTGAGTAGCTTCTACAAGGAATTCGCCGAAGTAACAATGGCCCACAGCCAGTCCTACAATATTTATTAATTATTTTTGGGTATGTGCATAGAAACAATTTTTTTCTTTTACTTTTTAGCATATGTTTCTAAAATATTACAGGTGTGATTTTTTTTTTTGCTAAAAATCATGGAGTCGCCCATATGCGGCTTATTTGTTTAGTAATCATCAATGTTTATACATTCGCACAATATTCCTTCAATGTTTTTCAGTGTGTTCATTGAAAAAAACAAAAAAGTTCGTTTTACTCTTCTTTTATGTTGTGTTTGACAGTATATGTAAGGGTTGGTAAATATCCTTATACGTGTGCATGTTGCCTGAATAAATCTCTGTATAGGTTTTGGGTCTAACTTCGTATATCATTGTGTGTATGCATGCATGTGGGAAATCGTGTCAGAGAGATAGAAAAACTTAAAAATCGAACGAAATGAAAAAGCCAAAAATAAGAAAAACTCGGTAGATTGTAAAATGGTTTCATAGTCTACAAAAAAACACGTTCTTTTCTCCCTTGATTTAAAAGTGTTTTGAAATTTTCAAGTTTTCTTTCTATTTTTTTTAGTTCTTGTAGCTGTTAATGTTTTCTTGCTATAAGCTTTTTACATGTTTTTCTCTTTTAGTTTTTGCTTGTCGAACAAAATGTTAAACTCAGTCGACGCCAATAAGTCTGGTGCCATTTCAAAATTTTTTTTGTGAATGTTGCTGTTTATTGTATCGGGAAAAATAATCGGTAGTTGGAGCATTTAGTGCGTCTTTACCATATGAGTTAAGCATTAAAAAAAAAAAAAATGCGGTAGTTATTTACAAATCGTTCGTATAAACATTCTTTTGTTTCAAATCCATATAATATTTTCAGATCACTCTACGAGTTTTTGCCGGAAATCTGCTGAGAGTCTGCTGAGTTTCGTTTTTTGTTGGAGATGTCTGACCCGCCGTTTGAGCTATGGCCTTACGTCTAATAATCCAACCCATGATCTACTACACTACGGTGACTACAGTTACCAAACAAAGCTCTTACTCTTGCTCGTTAATTATTCAAATTATTTTTAAATTGCTTTCTTGTTTAAATTGAAATCTTTTTTGCAGCTTACGTACTTTTTATATTTTTTGCTTTATTTTCTTTTTTGCCTTTTGCTTTAAAATATTTCCTTTAAAATATATCAAAATTTTTACCCAATTTAGTATGCATTGTTGCTTGTTATTTAAGATATTGTCTCTATTGCCTTTACAACTAAGTTGTATGTTGGAAATGATTTTTCAATTTGTCTAATTTACGATATTAAATGCAAGAATATTTAAAGATTTTATCTTTTTAATTTCAATTTCAGAAAAAAAACAACAATAATAATAAAAACATAAAAGGAATATCTAGTATATCTGTGTCTAGAACACACACAGTTCTACAGTGTTACAGAACAGATATCAAAATGGAAAAATTATAAAAAATTGGCTCTATCTCTGTTGACTAACTTCAAATCAATGACATCACATGAAAAAAAAGGGAAACTCGCATGAACTTTTGAACTATTCCGATCACTTAAGATCAATTCTTTGATGTTATATCACATAAGAGTTTCGTAAGCGAATACAGTTCAGGTCAAGATGAAGTGATAGCCTTAATTATGAAAGCAAACTTGACCACACAAAGCAGCCCTTTAACAGAATTCCACCAAACGCATTTAAGAATTTGGTCAGAGCAAGAGCTGAACAAGCGAACACAGTATAGGATGTCGAAAACTGCTCCTTACGGTAGATGTTGAAAAGGATAGGTTTGAATATGTCGCCCACTTAGGAGATGTCTAATTGTCTATGAGCAATTTAGTTTAAGAACTTCACCTCTACTTCTACTACCATGAGAGTTGCACTGAATACGGATTTTAACAATCTCTTCGTTGTATTTCCTGACAAATCAATGTTCTTCGTCTCACTTATTTATCACATTGCCCTGCATTAAACACTCCCTTAGAATTAAACGATTTTCAAATTGCTGGTCTGGTTAAAGCGTGGGCTTATTAGACATAAGGACAGTTTAAACCACAGGTCAGACATCTCAAACAAAACGAAAAATGAAAAAATTTTTTACCAGTGATTTCTTGTAAAAAAAACTCTGAGAGAAAATTAAATTGCTATGTAAGTGTAGCAGTATTACTTGTGTCCGGTTGTTTCGGTTGTCAATTAGTTTTAAGTTTATGTATATATATATGTCTGTCACTGTTCTTAGGGTTAAGTTTCTGTGTGTAAATGCCTGTCACTGGCCTACTTCGGTGATCTAGCATTAAGTTGTTTTATATGTACATAATATATTTAGCTTTAAAGGCAGCTTCTAGAAAGAACTCAAACGAAAAACGTTGGCTACTACAAAAGGTTTACCAAAATCCTACAGGACGATTTATTACGAACAGTTGTAACACCGATTACACTCTTGTACTAAAAAAAAAAGTACCGATTAGTTTGCAATACCGCTGTGTGATTATTCTGTCATTTGATTTCCTTAGCTGGAAGCGATTTCAGTCAGATTCTGTCTCCTTTCCCTCTTTTTAAGTCTTCCAGCTCAGAAAATGATCGCTAATGAAAAAGTATTCTATTAGGTTTCGAGTAAGTAATGTCTGAAGATTCTTATGTATATTTATATTTCTTTATATTTAGTTAAATAAAAACTCAGGCACACATATAAAATCTTATTAAAATGTTGTTTACTTTGTATCTTGTATAACTTTCAACAGCTGTTTTTTATGGTTATTTCCACATGTTCTTTTCTTATTTTCTTTAGTGTTAAATAGTGCAAAATATTTTTTAAAAATAACACGTTTTTATCTTATTCTTATAAAAACGTTAAAATTTAATTAAATCATAAAATCATTCATACATATAGATTTAATATTAACTTTGACTTTGGCGTGACATCAATGCTTTAAAAAGTTTTAAGAAGTGAGGGACAAAATTCTTCGGCAGTTTTTGGTATGGTGCCATATTATACCCTACGTTTATGAACATCAAATTCAGTATTTTCTTAAGTTTGGTTGATTTACTGCATGCTCGAGGATGTTAGATTTGCCTGTCCTTCCACGATTACAGAGTGGTGCCTGTGACTTTCAGTCGCGTTATGGCTAATTTATTTCTGGGCTCTTACTTAGTGGCTGCTCTCAGACCTCCATTAAAAATTAAATAAAGTTAAGACACACATATTATACCCTGCTTCCGTCAATTAACCCTGAATTAAGAGGTCTTTAAAGTATACTCTATACATGATAGATCCTTATTGATTTATGTGTCGGCTAACTAAATAACCATAACTGTACTGTGTAGCGTGTGCATATGTGTTTTTATATTTAATTTTATATTCCAAACATATATAACTCACGTACACAAATACACATTTGGACTGGAAATATTTCAATATTTTTGTCACGTCCTTTCGCTTCAGTTATGTCTGCCAATTGTTTTTATTTTGTGTCATATTTATTTCCAAAAAAAAAAAATATATTTAACAGAATGAAAGAGAGAGTGAAACTGAAAATACATAAAAATGTTGATATATTTTAATACAAGAACAATAATATATAAGATAAGAAGATCCGCTATTTTTTCTAATCTCTTTCCTTTAGATTTTTTTTTTAAGTTTAATTTTTTACGATTATACTCGATTATACTCGTATTACTGACTTTCGTGTTGTTTATCCTGTCACAAGCTGAAAAATCATTTTACACATATCATACTAATTCAACCTACAAAGAGAGTGATTTTTATGCTGCTAGGACAGAGAAATAAACAAGGGAGAATAAGAAGATTTTAGCTTATGTGTATATGTGCACATTTGCCTTTTGGCATTGACATTAATAACGTATGTATTGCTTGTTTATGTAATGACACACACACACCCAAAACAATAACACATTTGCCACTACTTTTAACCTCTTTCTCTCTATCTACGCTTGCATATTCTGTTTACTACCTTCTCACATTGCATGTACTATGTGTGGATTTTTAACTAAACGCCAAAAATGTAGTCATAGCCAGCCACAAGAAACGAAGGAATAAAAATTGCCGCAATGGAGAAAATGTTTCGCATATAACGTAACGCAGTAGGACATTTTATGGACCAACACAGAGGCCTTAAACAGTTACGATGCTAAATTGTATGGACAACAGTTGGAGTAGCAGGTAGAATAGCAGCATCACACCCATATAAACAGCATCAACTGTAATGTGAAGAGCAAATGATTTCTTAAATAATTCCCCACAGTATTTAATAATTTGAACAGAATAAAAGTTGAATCAGTTTTTGGCTTTTGGTGTTCAATTTCAATTTAACTTCTATAATTACAGTGATGGAAAAATACTTTCACATTTATAAACGTATACTTACGTGTTTTGTCACTTATCTGTTGAGGGCGAGTATAGTTTAAGCTATGGACATTCGTTAATTTCGTCTTATTTTGGAATAAACTTTGGTGGTTTCTAGCAATCATTATTTGAGAGTTAAACCAGCCGCCAAACTCCAGGTCAGACTTTCTTCGGCTATTGCCTCTAATCAGATTTCTATCAAGAACTCTGAGAGTAAACTAAATTGCCATAGTAAAGATTCTGAAGAATCTGTTGTTCGGCGTCTCCTTCAAACTGTAAGTGATGCACCTCATGTATAAATACATAACATAAGTGGAGCGCATAGTAATTCTGACTGAGGTTTGTAGTAGTTTGTTGTAGTGAGCAATAATGTATATGAATTGAATGGAGGCACAACGTTAGCTTATGAATTTTGGCTAGTCCGGAAAATTTTTCTCAAAGTTTCCACACAGTCTGTGTTCTTGTAATATATCGTCTGCGCCTTTTGGCTTAAATTCTACGGCGACCAGTTAGTTATAATGTTGCACGATTGTATTTCAGCTAAGAAAGTGGTTGCTTTATTGCATCAGTTTTTATTATGATAGATTTTCCATCGTCTCGTGTCCAATAAGTATAGTCTTCAGTGTTTAAAAATTTAATTCTGTATTCGAATATTTGTTTGCGTACATATGTTGCGTATACTTAATATTTAATTATTTTGACAAATGTAGCTTCATATGCTTACTTAAAATAGGAAAAAGAAAGGAATTTTATAATTCGATCAAAACATTATTTCTTTACGCCTTTAAAACCTTAACATAATTCGGAATTGATGCTAAAAAAATTTATAAAATTGCTGCAAATCGTTTAAGCCAAATTCATAACAAAATAGTAAATAAATAAAAATTCATTAAAATAAATTTTAATGTACAAAATTTAAAAAAAAAAAAATTATGTTTACTTTTTAAGTCTGTTTTGAAATTCTTTTTTCAGAATGAAAAAGTATCCTGTTTTTCATTCAGATATCTTAGATTAGGTGGCGAACCCCCTTGAAGGAAGAGGTTGCACTTAGACCAGCATTTAGACCCATTGTGAAATATCAGATATCTTACTTCTCTTGTAATTATTTAATATCACTGCCATTTTAATATTCACTCCATAGCTTCCATTCCATTATAACTTTAACAGCTGAGTATGAAAAAATTTTAAAATTATACTCAGCGTATATTTTAAAATGATTATGTTTAAATTTAATAGTTGAACACCAACAACAACAATAAAAAAATAAAAGAATTATCATAAGCATCACTGGAGTAATATTCAACATCGTTATCATTTACCATAAACATGGCCAGAATAGAAACATTGAAAAACATAACCAAAAATATGCTTACATTAAAGCAACAATAACAAACAAAAGATGAAGTGAAGGTTGGCGGAACAAGGTTCATTTCGGTGAGATTTAACGTTCATGTTTTACAAGTTTATGATGGCAATTTGTCAACTAATGGTGTGGAAACCCATATTGTCAACATGATAAACATTTGCTTGTTGTTTGATTTTTTTTCTGCTGCTTCTTCCCTTTAATAACGGGGACAATGTTTCTTCCACATACATATACTTTCATACTCCCTCTTTCTAGCCATGTAACTATTTATTGCTATATAGCTACTATAATAGTTGTTGTTTTTCTATATATAAACATGCTGACCTTGTTATTGCTACTACTGTCTGTAGTTTTTACTCTTTGTTGTTTTTATTTATCAGTATTCTGTCACTCACTACAAGTCTCCATAGAACAGTTGAGTTCTCTCTTTGCATTGATTCTTCTACTTTATGATGGAAGTGGTCGTAAAACAATACCATTCAATAATATTAAATTACACTCGAAAGTTGTTGAAAACAAAAAATATTACAAAAGTAACAACAAGAACTACATTATTAACAACAACTATGCTAACAAAATAGAAAAGTTTGTATACATTGTTGCGTGTACATGTTTATTTGTCTCCGACAATGTACGTTATTTATGCAGAAAACTTATTTGGAAGAACCGTTGAAATATAACAGAAATGTACTTAAATTCGGATGATTTTTAAGAAAATTTTAATGATTTTGAATTACAAAGTAATTGTTAATGATACCATTTTTTTTTTTTTTTTGGTTTTCAGTACGAATTACAATTCCAAAGCAGGTCCATTGTTGCTCTAAAAACTATTTCGTCTCCAAAACATTTATTAAACAAAACAAATATAATGCTTGCGCCTTAACTTCTATAAATTGATGCGAAATGAGCGATTCTTCCTCTAGTCCAATACAAATTGAAATGCAGGGGAATTAAAATGCATTTATTTAGGAAACGAGGTTAATCAAACTATCCGCTAGACTATACCCAGCATTTCGAGAACGTAAATTATTGGATTATTTTCACTTTAAAATCGAAACAGATTCGCACAAAATTAATAATTCGATTGAAGGTAGTATTATTATTTAAAAGAAGTTATTGTAAAATCTGTTTATACCAATATAATGAAACTATTTCCAACAGATTATTAAACATGTCATGTAAATAAGTAATTACCTTTTACTGTCTCTGTTGTACCCTATGCCAGCCACTCTATTTCTTTGGTGAGATTGAATTCAATTAGAAAAACGTTTTTAGGTATCAATATTATCATATTATACTCAATGGAAGCATAGACAACTTCATCATCATAATTATTATCAGCTGTTAGCACTTTGTCAGCAAGATATTCTTAATTTAACAATATTGTTGATTGCCTCCCCGGTTTGCGTCGCTAATGGGTTCTGAAGAAACGCGACGCAAACTGAAACGACGCAAAACGAAGCACAATTTTCCATACATTTGTATTGATTTTTATTTAATTGGTTCCGAGATTCATAATTTTAGCTGAAAAAATAGATTTTTCAATAAAAAATATTTAATTTACTCACGACTTACAAATTGCAACATCAGACAACATAAATACATGTGTATATATGTATTTACATTAGACTTAAACGGGAAATCCCCTTTTTCTGTTTTAGCTTTGTACAAACATTTTCGTATTAACGACGCAAACTGAAACAAAAACGACGCAACTTCAAAGTCACAGAAATTTTAAAAAGACGCAACTTCGAAGCAGACGCAGAACGAGGCCATGCAAATCGGGGTATTAGTGTATGTGTATTCACACAACTACATATGGAAACAATCACTCACTTGTTTATATTATTCAACAACATTCTCTTTGAAATACGTCAACACGAAATTCAAATTCACAAATTCACTCACACATACTTGTTCAGTACGGTACAGTTGGTTTAGTGTTGCCTTTTAAGATTTCACGTGTACAATTTGACTGCATAAAGTGGATCGCATTAAGCCGGTTAGCGATCTGTACTTTCTTTCCTACTCTGGTGCAACAGGTTGCGGTTCTTTTTCTCAATACATAGATTCATACATAATTGGTCATTCTAAATCATCAGTCAGGTTTACGACCACTTATGTTGTTTGTGTTAATAATTTTATACATGAGTGGTAAGACTTAAAATTTGGAGTCAACTCCGAACAACTCCGAGCTTTTGCCAGAAATCTACTAAGAAGACAACACACTAGCTATAATGAATGGCATCCTCTCTCTCGTTCTCAATAGCAGCTTTCATTGGCGTAGAGGGCGCTCTCAATAATTTTCATTCCAGTCGGGATGCCAGGTGACTCTATTATCAACGGCTACGATTGTGACGTTTAATGTTGTGTAGCGAAGATTTTAAACAAATAGGTATTGAATCTTTCGTAAAATGGTCTCCTCTTGGAAGGAAAAATGACATGACCCTGCTGTAGAGTATCGTTCTGGAAAAACTTTCGCAAATGGTATATAAAAAATAAACCGTAAGGTTTTACGTAATAATTGCAATGGTTTTCAGGCATCACCTTGAAGCGACACACTTTTTCCCTGATAATCTTTTGAATTGCTCAACTATGAACCTAACGAACATTGTTTCGACGATCCTGTTTATCACATCATTTAAAGGTTTTAAGTCTTATATAAGCTCCAGCGTTTAAAAAAAAAAGTGAGTATTACTGAACTGTTCACAAAGAATTCTACCAACTCCATGGTGAGGTTTGCGCCCAACTTAGAGCTTTCAAATTGAAAAAGTTACCAACCTGTAGAAGTTAAAGAGCAATACTAATCACGCGTGATATATAAACGCTTTTATCCATGTGTATTGTCACACACACCCCCATATTTACGAAGAGTGATCTTTCCATACATATTGTTTTAGTCAACGTTATAAACAATCTTTTCTTACTGTTGTTGCTCTAGCTGTTGTTTTATTATTTTGGGAAAACCCAAAATAGAAGCATACGAAGAAGCGGAAAAAAACAGGATATGAATCATTATATTTGCTACATAACATGTCTATATAGGGTATGGTTGTGTGGAACGAAACATGTTTTTCAATAACTAAGAATGTGTGTGTATGAATAAGTATCAACATAATAACAAGAAGAGTGCAAATGTAAGTGAATGAGTAAATGAGTACTTAGAGAGTACAAGTACCAGAGCAAAATGTGTGTTTATGAAAGTTGCTCTTCGGTATTTATAGGCACATTTAAGCACACAAATTCATATCAATTCTTGTTTTTCTCGTTCACTTCTATCTTTCTATATACAGTAGCGAGCACAAAAAATGCAACACTGTGCCATATGATCTTTAATAAGATCTGTTTCAAAATAACGGTAACTAATTTATCTATTTTCTTTTGCTGTTAATTCTTTCAATTATAAGTTTTCAAAGTAACCACAGTTTATTCCAAATTCTGCTTTAAAAAGTTAAATATTTTTGAATTAGTGAAAAAAGTGCAAGCGAGCAAAAAAATGCAACATAATAAAAAAATAGTTAAAGTAAGTTATTTGTTTAATTTTAATTGAAAATTTCTTAAATAAGTTATTCAACATGTGTTTTGTAATAGAAGCAGCTCTCAGCTGACAGCAAAACTGCAATCATTAAAGCCTTAGAAGAAGTAAAATCGATGCGTGAAGTTGGACACCTCTTTGGTGTAAATCAATCAACCGTATGTCGGATTAAATCTCGATTTTCCTTGAGAAATAGTGTGGAAAGGAAACCTCGAAAAACTACCTCTCGCCAAGACCGCCAGATGATTGCACTGGTTAAAAAAGATCCACGAAAGACCGCAGTGGACGTTGCTAATTTCGCAAATGAGCAAATGGGAGTCTCTATAGGCGCTCACACTGTTCGCCGTAGGTTGAAAGAGGCTGATTTGCATGCGAGACGACCCGCAAAGAAACCTCTCATCAGTGCAATCAATAAAAAGAAGCGCCTGGAATTTGCAAAACGTTACAAGGATTGGTCAAATGAACAATGGGCTAAAGTCTTGTGGAGCGATGAAAGCAAATTTAATTTGTTTGGCTCCGATGGGATAAATTTTGTTCGAAGACCGCCTGGACAGAGATATTCTCCAAGATATCAACTTCCAACCGTAAAACATGGCGGTGGATCAATAATGGTGTGGGGTAAGGAACGATATGTTTAAAAAAAATTATTGATTTTACGTCACGTATTTACAGGTGCGTTTTCCCGTGATGGGGTAGGTCCCTTAACTCAAATCGAAGGAAAAATGGACGCCAAGAAGTACTGTGAAATCCTTGGAGAACACATGCTTCCTCATCTGCGGGAAAAAATGCCTCCTGGTAGCATATTCCAACAGGATAACGATCCAAAGCACTCAAGTCGCTTAGCTCGAAACTTTTTAAGCGACAATGATGTCAATGTTTTGGATTGGCCATCACAGTCTCCCGATCTAAACCCCATAGAAAATCTATGGGAGCTATTAGATCGGGAAGTTAAGAGGAAACATCCGTCAAATAAGAGGCAATTAGAAGAAATTTTGAAAAGTGAATGGGAGAAAATATCCATTAACACATTAATAGCTTTAGTCGACTCTATGCCTTCTAGGTTGCAAGAAGTCATAAAAAATAAGGGCTACGCCACTAAATATTAATTTTAAAATTTTTTTTGTAAGAATTACTATTTAATTTAATTAAACACATTAAAATTTATGCTGTTGCATTTTTATTGCTCCCATGAAATTCGCACTCTTTTTAATAAATGACAAAATAATATATCATTAATTAAAAATATTTACATAATGTTATTGATAATAGGTATCTATAACTGTAGGGATTAATAACCCAAAGAAATATTTTGAACTGGTCACCATTTATTAAAATTATCGCACTTAAATATAATTTTACCCAACGGTGCATTTTTTGTGCTCGCTACTGTACATGCTGCTAAGCTCTGGAGAGATAGACTGAGAGTTAGGGGGTAAATGATAACAAAATAAAACAAAACACACAAATGTTTTAACCACATATTTATGTCTCCTTGAATATTTAACTCTTTTGTGGCTAAAGTGTAATAATAAAACAAATTTATTTGAGTATAAAAAATTTCCAAAAAAAAAGAAACAATATCGAAACCATAAACAATTGGAATATAATGCCACTCTTTTAGCCAATAAAGAACAAAATGTTATAAACATATAAGCACACATATATACATAACCAATTGAGAATATAGAATACCCACCATACACCATTAGGAGTCTGTGTGTGAAAAATGTATGCCTGTCTGTTTATGATCCTCTGGAACAAACCAATAAAATCGGACGGTTATTAATGTGTGCTCAAGAGAGCAATAGAGTTGTGCGTGCATGAGTGTAGTGTTGCGTATGAGATGCAAAAAGTAACAATTCTGTAAAAAGGATTATCGAAAGGAATAAATTCAATCTTCGCAAGTAATTTGATGTTTCTGTAAACAGTTTATGCATATTTTTAATATAATGGATAGTATAAAGGTGAAAAGTACATCGTACTTTTCATTTTAATTGAAAATTTCTTAAATAAGTTATTCAACATGTGTTTTGTAATAGAAGCAGCTCTCAGCTGACAGCAAAACTGCAATCATTAAAGCCTTAGAAGAAGTAAAATCGATGCGTGAAGTTGGACACCTCTTTGGTGTAAATCAATCAACCGTATGTCGGATTAAATCTCGATTTTCCTTGAGAAATAGTGTGGAAAGGAAACCTCGAAAAACTACCTCTCGCCAAGACCGCCAGATGATTGCACTGGTTAAAAAAGATCCACGAAAGACCGCAGTGGACGTTGCTAATTTCGCAAATGAGCAAATGGGAGTCTCTATAGGCGTTCACACTGTTCGCCGTAGGTTGAAAGAGGCTGATTTGCATGCGAGACGACCCGCAAAGAAACCTCTCATCAGTGCAATCAATAAAAAGAAGCGCCTGGAATTTGCAAAACGTTACAAGGATTGGTCAAATGAACAATGGGCTAAAGTCTTGTGGAGCGATGAAAGCAAATTTAATTTGTTTGGCTCCGATGGGATAAATTTTGTTCGAAGACCGCCTGGACAGAGATATTCTCCAAGATATCAACTTCCAACCGTAAAACATGGCGGTGGATCAATAATGGTGTGGGGTAAGGAACGATATGTTTAAAAAAAATTATTGATTTTACGTCACGTATTTACAGGTGCGTTTTCCCGTGATGGGGTAGGTCCCTTAACTCAAATCGAAGGAAAAATGGACGCCAAGAAGTACTGTGAAATCCTTGGAGAACACATGCTTCCTCATCTGCGGGAAAAAATGCCTCCTGGTAGCATATTCCAACAGGATAACGATCCAAAGCACTCAAGTCGCTTAGCTCGAAACTTTTTAAGCGACAATGATGTCAATGTTTTGGATTGGCCATCACAGTCTCCCGATCTAAACCCCATAGAAAATCTATGGGAGCTATTAGATCGGGAAGTTAAGAGGAAACATCCGTCAAATAAGAGGCAATTAGAAGAAATTTTGAAAAGTGAATGGGAGAAAATATCCATTAACACATTAATAGCTTTAGTCGACTCTATGCCTTCTAGGTTGCAAGAAGTCATAAAAAATAAGGGCTACGCCACTAAATATTAATTTTAAAATTTTTTTTGTAAGAATTACTATTTAATTTAATTAAACACATTAAAATTTATGCTGTTGCATTTTTATTGCTCCCATGAAATTCGCACTCTTTTTAATAAATGACAAAATAATATATCATTAATTAAAAATATTTACATAATGTTATTGATAATAGGTATCTATAACTGTAGGGATTAATAACCCAAAGAAATATTTTGAACTGGTCACCATTTTTTAAAATTATCGCACTTAAAGATAATTTTACCCAACGGTGCATTTTTTGTGCTCGCTACTGTACATGCTGCTAAGCTCTGGAGAGATAGACTGAGAGTTAGGGGGTAAATGATAACAAAATAAAACAAAACACAAATGTTTTAACCACATATTTATATCTCCTTGAATATTTAACTCTTTTGTGGCTAAAGTGTAATAATAAAACAAATTTATTTGAGTATAAAAAATTTCCAAAAAAAAAAGAAACAATATCGAAACCATAAACAATTGGAATATAATGCCACTCTTTTAGCCAATAAAGAACAAAATGTTATAAACATATAAGCACACATATATACATAACCAATTGAGAATATAGAATACCCACCATACACCATTAGGAGTCTGTGTGTGAAAAATGTATGCCTGTCCGTTTATGATCCTCTGGAACAAACCAATAAAATCGGACGGTTATTAATGTGTGCTCAAGAGAGCAATAGAGTTGTGCGTGCATGAGTGTAGTGTTGCGTATGAGATGCAAAAAGTAACAATTCTGTAAAAAGGATTATCGAAAAGGAATAAATTCAATCTTCGCAAGTAATTTGATGTTTCTGTAAACAGTTTATGCATATTTTTAATATAATGGATAGTATTAAAGTACATCGTACTTTTCATTTCGTATATTGCTCTCTGTGGGGTAAAATTTATAACAAAATAGTACCCATATAAATTTAAGAATTTGGAAAGTCATAATCACTACATCCGACAGAAAGTGCCATTCAAACACCCGGCAAAAGATGGCAATTAGTTGTGCGGGTAAAAATTTCAAGTCCTCATAGCCTTGAAAAGAAAGATTTCTTATCACTGCAGCAAATACAACAACCCATATCAAGGTGAGTTTTAAGGGTTGCTATGAAAAACAGCAAACCTAATAGTCTAAAACCTATTACAGGAAACTATTCACCTATTAACTTGAAATACTTGATTAATTAAACTTTTTAATGAAAGGAAAAGAAAAACGGAAACCAAAAAATTGAAAAACTGAAAACATTCCATTTGCTCGAAAGTAATGGTTGTATTTCAATAACCACTTGTATTAATCGATATCTAAACTTCAGTCCTGACATCTTACTTGAGAATAGAAGACTTACTTCTCATAGAAAGCGATATTATTGTAGTTAATATCATCCGTGAAGTCACTGTAGCCTAGATGTGTATATAAGATGCGAAACGGTAGCACAGTAATCGGTAGAACTGTAATCTTATCTTAGCCATTTACCATTCAATTCATGACTTTTCTCTTTAATTTTTTTTTTCAATTTGAAAGAGTTTTCTCTTTAATTCCTTACAGTAGAAATATGTATATCCATACCAAGAAAACCTTCAAATATCCATTAATTAGGCTATAAATTAATCATTTTCAAGATTTAAATGCTGGTGATTTTGTTTGTCTAATTTGTTTTTATATAATACGACAGAATGACAGCAATAGTTGACATACACAAACTACACTGGTACAGTTTGTCCACCCAGCAATATCAATATTGTCCTATCAGTTAAGAGGCAGTATCTCAAAAGCATTTCTATGGGGAATTATTGGGGGGGTTGCCCTCTCTTACTCTCTATGATGTGCTGTCAGTTACAGTTTTATCTTTATATTTTTCTGGCAGTTAACTCTAGCTTGACTTAAACAATATAAAATAATTGGTCATTACAACCCTTCTTCTCATATAACTTGTATTGTATGTATTAATTTCATATATTTTACATCTACAGTTTTAAAGTCGAAAGACGACTAAAGTTTAATACAAGATTATAGTGGCAAACATATTCGTTTTCTAGCAATTAAAATTTGTCCTCACGTTTCGGTTTAATTTTTGAGCCCAGTTCTGCTGTCATTATTCCAAACAGATGAGTGTGATATTCGTTATATTAGGAAATTTAATGTTTATGTGAGCTTGTGTGAGCCGTATATGCGACTAATAAATTTATTTTCAAAATATTTTGCACATCCCATTAACAAACATTCTGCCACCCATTTAGCCCAGATAGGCTTGTTCTATCTCCCAAACACATCGTTATTCGGCAAATAAACAAACACAATTTTGTGTTTATGTCGGCAAAACACACACTCAGGCATTTACACACATATAAACACATACTATTAAATTAGATAAAATCACAAAATTAAATATTTAAATTAACGGCATTAAATTGAATACCAACACATAGGTAAACACAATGTGAGGAATTTTTGCTTAATAATGTAATTATTAGTCGACAACACGCTTCAAAGGCCACACAACAAACAACAACAACGAAACCGGAAACAATAACAACTAATAGTTTAATTTCATTTCATGGTAAACAGAAAAACACATTTTTTTTTTTTGGTTTTCAATTTAATGAGATTTTAAGGGATCGTTTAGAAAAACGTTATAATTTTTTTTCTTCCTCATTTTCTTTATTCTTTTTATATTTTTGTTCTTGTATTAACGGGCATACATGAATTTAATTAAATATTTTGTTACAGTTTTGCGTATTTCCTACACACACATATATATGGACTACACTGGGTGTTGGGAGACTAGGAAGTATTCCTTTCAGTATCCCACTTTTAGTGGTAATAGTGGTGTTGATTATCCTCGTTTTTCTAAATATTTATTTTCTCTGGTTGTTATCTAACCACAATACTTGATTTACTTTCAAACATAATCGCACATAATTTTTTTATATTTTTTTCAGTTTCGTTTCCTTTTTTCTTTTGTGGCGAAGACATCAAAATATAATTGAATATCGATACCTAAACCCTTGGTGAACATATTGAAAATGAAATGAAAAAATAGTTTCGACCGCAAGAAAAATGTCCATGAAAATTTCATAAATTATTTCTAGTGCTGCTTCCCAATTCTTTTTATTTCAAATTTTTCTGTTTTCTTCCAATTCTGGAGCTTTTTAAGATTTATTACGCCTACAGTTGCAGTAAATTTTAGCTCAAACTCCTTATTTCTGCTTGATATTCTCTATTCTTCTTCTCCTTTCTTGATTTTTCTAAAAAAGTATTCAACTTGCTCAACACTACTGTGGCATAAGGGTATTTTACATTTAGTGATAAAGAAAATCTGAACACGTACTGTATTTCAATGGTATGTACAGGATGGAAATCGCGGTTTTCTAGTAGGTCGTATGCTGATTCATTAGACGTGAACCGTGCTTCAAATGAAATGTGAAGAAAATACTTCTTCGATGACTTCCTCTTAGCAGCCTTCTGGTAAATGTGCCGAGAGTAAATAAAAATTGCCATGAAAAGTTTTTCAAAAATATTTCATTATGAATCAACTTGAAACAGTAGGTCGTCCCTCATGTATGAAATTAACACTCACAACATGGATGGTGTGTTAAGCTAAGCCGTCATCCTGACTGAAGGATTGTAATGACCAATTATGTATGGAATTGTGGTTTTAATTTCAGCATCGTTAATAACAAAAGAGTATAGAATATACACAAAAAATATAAAATGGAAATAATAATACAATAACAAATAAGCAGTAGGTTTCTAGAAATTGCTAAATTATGACCACTCCGAATGACAGGTTTTTGAGAAGCTTTTCATGGCAATTTTATTTCATTTTTAGAGTTTTTTTTCAAGAAATTTGTTGTAGCCGAAGAAATAATTTCATATTCTCGCTTTGATGTCTAACCTGGGATTTAAACTCGAACCTTTCGTCTAATAAGGCAAAACACTCGATATTAGACTACGATGACTTCTAAGCCCACAATTATAATTTGTTAATATAAGCCCCCCACTTAAGTATATAGACTCACGCCTTCACACTTATGTATGTGCACATTTATGTAATTTAGCATTGCAACTGAAACAAAATGAGAGTGTAGCAAAATATTTTCCTTTTTCATTTTCTATATTTTTTCCCTTATGTTATTATTATTGTTTTTTTTTTTTTGTAGTTTACAACAACAATTGTATTGTTAATAAATAAAAAGTATAGAATAGTAATAATAAAAGAAACAGTTCCATACAGAAATAAACATTTATTATGCGTATCCATGGGTGTGTAAGTTGTCTGAATACGTATTGTTGTCTGAAATACAATAAGAAAGTCTATGAAATAAGGAAAAATAATAGGCTCATCATTCCATTAGAACTCAGAAATGTTAACAACAGGTTTTCTCAATTGAAAGCAAATGAATGAAGAAAACTATTCAACCGGCATATGTCTGGAAATTGTTGTCAGCAGTATTTTGTATGTCTACGAGTTATAGCAGGAGAAGCAGAAGAATTCTATTATATAGAAGTTCAAGAGAATAAAACAAATTCTGCACATATTTGTACAAATTAATAAACAGAGAGAAAAATTGTTTCTGCTTAAATATTACACAACAGATTGAGTATAATAAAGGGAAATTGTTGTTTGAGAACGAGAAAATAATGTGAAGAATTAGTCTAGGAAACAATATGTATTGTATTGTTAAACAATACTTTAAGAATGAATGTTAGAACACAAGTGTGGATAGTGGAAATATTTCCTTTCAGGGAATCTGCCATCTAACCTAACCTAACCATCAATAATAATTTTCATAAGGGTGTAGCACTTTTGGCTGAAAAAAAGAAAACAACAGAGACATAACCGAACTTACTTCAGTTTTTCACTACAACTACAAATTAAAGTAATTGACTACTTTGAAAAACCTTTGTTTCATTCTTTATTAAAATATTGCAAAAAAAATTTGCAACCACTTATCATTTATAATCAGCCGACTAATAACACATAAAAAACCTACCATTAAACAGCTATTACCATAAAACATTTGCTATAGCCGCAACCACATTCTTTACTAATGGTCTGAATTAATTTGTTTCAACTAAAGCGTCTTCCTTACCCTATGGCAATTAAACTCTTTCTTCATTGTATTATTTTCTGCTACCAATATTCCTTAAAACAATTAGTAATACACGTATATTGTTCTTTAACACACACATTATTTATTATTTAACATCTGTTTCATGACTAGGACTTTTTAGGAGGAAATATATTGATAACTAAAATTTTAAAGTATTGTTTTATTTGTTTTCTTGTTTCCATTTGTACTCCTAGCTACAACAATATTTAAGACAAAAGCACATGGCATCATCATTACGTTTCATAATGAAAGTTTTGTAAACTGCCAGACATTAGAACACAACTCTTGGAAATGTTGAGCTATTATTTTGCAGGTAAACTAATTTATCAAATAATAATAATAATAATGACAAAAGCAAATATAAACATTCATTATAAATATGCAAATGGAGGCAGACATACATTTAAAAGTATAACCTTGATAAGCATTTTACGGTATTTGAGTTTATTTATAAATTTTCTTGTCATATTGACCACTACAATAATGGGTGTAGGTGCATTTGTATGTGTAGTAAGAACATGTTAAATAATGTGTAACTAAAAAATTAACACATGGGCTTGTAGTCGTATAAATAAGAAATTATTTATGCTCTACAGTCTTATGTATCTCACATGTGTAGACAATGAAATCTAATGAATGGTTTCGAGTGGTTCCAGGAAAATGGAAAAACTAAAGTATCCTACCTTCTTACTATTTTAAAAAAACAAAATTTCGTAGATAGTGAAGATATCTCTGTTGTCTAGTAAATAGTGTTTTGACTTATTATACGTGGGGCCATGGTTTAAACCCCAGTCAGTCATCTCCAACAAAACAACATTTGAATCTTTCTTCGATGACTTTCAGCAGATTTCTCGCAAAAACTCTGAGGATAAATAAAAATTTGCTCTGAAAAGTTTCTCAAAAATCTATCGTTCGGAATCGACTTTGAACTGTAACACACACAATATAAGTGGTGGGAGATCCTAGATCGTAAGCTTAACTGAAGTGTTGTAATGACCAATTATATATGTATGTATGTAATATAAAGCTTTCCACATTTCATGAACCACATGTTGATAACGGCCTTGTAAATTATCAAAATAAATGCAGTTTGTCCAAGAATTTCTCACATCTATCGCACAGGTTTATTCACATCTGTCGCTATTATATACATCTATGCTCTGGTGGATCCCAGGTTAGACATCAAAACGAAAAAATATTTCTTCGGCGACTTCCTCTCAGCAGATTTCTGGCAAGGACTCTGAGAGTAAAAATTGCCATGAAAAGCTTCTCAAAAATCTGTCGTTCGGAGTCGACTTTAAACTGTAGGTCCTGCCACTCATGTACAAAATTAACGCACACAACATAAGTGGTGTGAGAAGCTAGGTCCTGACTGAAGGGTTGTAATGGCCAATTATGTATGTATGTATGCTCTGGTGTATAGGCCAGTTCTGCTATTTTTCTTATGAATTTTGAATACAATTAGTGGACGGTCTTTGAAATTCTAATCTAATTTTGTTTCTTAAATTCATGTCGTTGGCTCTCCTCTCTATCTTCAAGAAAATACCGAATAAAAACTCTTAAAAACTATTTGAAGTGGTGTTCGTTTTAAAGCTATTTCCATGTTTAAACCATTAAATAAATCGCCTGCATCATCAATGTCCTTTATATCTAAAAGCATCCTGTTGTTTATTTTCTTAGTTCCAACTTCTTCGACAAAAAACGTTTTTACATTTACAGCAAACAGATGAAGTAGTTTATAGTTTCAACTTTTTTTTTTTTCTTTTCATTGTTTTTATCTAAAAGTACTCGTTAAACTAACTCAAGAGCAGTTGTCAACTACTTTCTGGGCACTTGAGTCCGACATTAGTACCATCTGCATCGTCCATCGTGCATTTCATTTCGTCATTTCAAGCACATAATCTAAAAACAATCGACATAAACTTAATGCCCAAGCTGATGTAGATATAGATGATGAAGAGATTGTTGCAGAACACTAACAAAAAAAAGCAACATGAGGCAATGGAAGGAAATGAGAAATGGTCAACTAGGAAAGACATTTCGATTAGACGGTGTTAAAGTTCAAAAGATGTAAAAGTAGTCTCAATTAGATTAAACGACTCTTATAAGCTGTGCTGCAATATAAGTTGGTATAGGTTTGGGTGCAACGCGCAAGAGACCAGAAATGCTCCTATGTGTGTGATTTCAATGTCATAGATTAACCGAAATAAAATTGAAAAAAGAGTGAAACAATAAATTAATGAAGGCTAACAGAAAGGAAACGAAAGAAGTATACTTAAAAAGGTTAGAAATACCAACAAAATTGTTACTTTTAGGCCTTAAAAAGATCTTAGTTTAGTTAGTTTAGTCTTCGCGTCTTAGGACGCGGATATAATTATACAACTATGTGCTTCCAACAAAATGACCCTCGCTCTCTTAGAGCACAATGAACAGACGAAAGCCATTAAGTATCCACTATTCACTCACACATAAATACGTACTTAACTGATCATTACCACTTTCCAGTTCAGATAACGACTTAGATCCTCACACCACTTATGCTGTGTGCCTTAATTGTATACATGAGTGGTGGGGCCTACAGTTTAAAGTCGAATCCGAATGACAGATTTTTCAGAAACTTTTTCATGGTAATTTAGTTTTACTCTCAGAGTGTTTTTGCAGGAATTGTTTGTCCATAGCTTTAAGGCTAATAAGCCAACACACTACCCTCTAGGCTACGGCGGCTACAGAACTGTCTACAAAACTTTCACGTACAACGAAGTTATGCCTGTTAAGTTTATCCATGAGTGGCGTGGTGACGAGTTCAAGTTTAATATCGAACTCGAGCAACTGATTTGAGAAGCTTTTTCAAGGCGATTAGTTCACTTCCAGTCTTCTACGGCAGAAAGGTGCTCATCAACTCAGAATATGATTGCTGAGGTCCATAAAGTAAAACACAAATCACAAGAGTATGGCGACCACAAGCCCTCTAAGATTTTAAATATTCCTGCAGTATGGCATATCGATCGATTAACTTCATCTACGTTTCATTCGTTGTTAGAATACCAGGAATAAAGTTAAATAAAAAGCCATATAAAAGTAAAGTCTTCATGCCCTTCAGTTCATACTTTTTTTTCTACTCCATTGCGTTTTGCTGTTTTTCAATTTAAGTGCGGCAAGTCAATGGAAAACAGAAAACTTTTCGATTAACTTGAAACACGAAATAACAGCAGACAACTAAAACAATAAGAGTCCTTCATTATTAGTTGTTGCAGTTCCAGCTGTTGTTGTTGTTGTTGACCTCGCTAATTGTAAAACCAAATAAAATTATTTAATTCTTCCATTTGAGTTGAGCAATAAGTGCACCAATAAGATGAAAGTGAAAGAATTAATTTTAAGGCACTTTCCACTTAAATGTTACCTACCAATAGCTTCGCTTCACTAATATTTCACTTTAACAATTCATTTAAAGAAGACAAAATAAAACGAAATGAAATATAAAAGAAGAAGAAGCAGAAATACATGTACTTTAACGAATTCGTTCATTTATTTTGACTGTCTTTGCTAGTTTCCTATATGAGCACAGGTATGGCAGCATTATAAGAATTTTTTTCCGTAAAAAATTTATTTTTGACAGACAAAGAAATAGAACAACAACAAAATTATTTATTTTTTTATAAACATAAACATCACAAAAATGACATGGCAGTCATACATTACCAACATGACTGCAATTTGTTATGTTTCAAGTGCAGTTTAAAAGAAAAGAGGGACTAGCATGCATTCCTGTACAAGGCGAACGCATTAAAAAATTTGTTATCTTCTTCATTTTGTCTTTCAAGTTTTCTTTACATTTTATCATTTATTTATCGATTATGTTTTATTTTTAAAAACCACACTGAAACATATATGTATACCTGGAAGCATGAATAAATTTTCCATGCGCACTCCTCGCACTTATAAATCGAATTGAACAGGAAAGTTACATTTCAGACATTTGTGCTACTAACTACAACTGCCAACCATTGAGACTCTTTGGCATTGCAAGAGTTGCATTTTTCCAATTTCGTCTTAGATTTATACCAAATTTCTTCAAATACTTCACAGAGTAGAAAACTATCTACAAGGCTACATGTCTGTATGTAATTTAAAATAAAAAAATAACTTGAAATGCCTTTTTCTGACAGTATTGCATGCTTCGTTGAACTTCTTATAACAATATTTGTCATAATTGTTAAGATTGTTAAGATGTTATAAACAATATAATACCGGCAGCAACTTGAAGTACAAGTCTATACATTATCGATCAAAATTAAATGAACAAATTGTAAAATCAAGAAGAAAAAGAAGAATTTTCTGATTTTTTTTTCTGCAATATAGGCCTTAAATGTTATCTGCCAAGAAAGGTTTCCATGTACATAGAAATGTGCAGAATCAGTCGTTAAAACCCTGCAGTCAGGATTACTAGCTAGCTTCTCACACCCATAGCTGTGAGATAAATGAAGCATCAAATCATCAAATGTCTGAGAAAAAAAATCGTCAGAATCATCAAAGGCGTTCATTTAAATCGTAAGAAAATCTTCAGGAAAAATTAATAAATAAATTAATAGTTTTTAAAAACAAAAACATATAACGTCAATGTCAAGTAGCAATAATATTGCATCCTCTATACCCATGTGTGGTCTAAATATTAGGGAGTTAGCAGATGTTCGCCGGAACTGACACATTTTTCAGTGTCTTGGTTTCTTAAGACGGTGTAATATTTATTGTATTTACTTCACTTCATCTGATCTTCTTACTATTTACACCATTTATAACCGATCGAGAACGGAATACAACTCCATTGGTTCATTGCACATTGCATTACAGACAAAATTCGCTTCCTGCTTCCTGCAGAGGTCTTCCTGTTACTTATGATATAAAAGATTTCAAACCTAGTGTCCATAAATATTGCTCCCTCTTTGCTCCTTCCCATAACATATTTTCATAGTTCCAATGCAATGCACTGCATGAGTAGCGGCCATACCCTAAATGTTGGTCGTACGAAAATAAATAATGGCACTTCCCATGGTGACATTAGAAACTACAATCGAATTTTTAAATTTGACTGCAGCTATGCTCACACCATTTATGTTGTGTGTGTTAATTTTATGAATGAGTGGCGAGACCTACAGTTTAAAGTCAACTCCGAACCACAGATTCTACAGAAACTTTTTGATGGTAATTTTCATTTACACCCACAATTTGTCCCAGAAATTTATTGAGAGAAATTCGACTGAATTTCTACTTATACTGCCACGAAAAATAAAGAAAATCTCAGAAAAGAAATTCCAACTCTGTAACAATTTTGTTTAAATTAAAATTCGCTTTCCTTTTCATTTTCTAATACATTTTTATGTTGTTTGCATAATTTTTTTTTTCATTTATTTCGGGTGTCCATTTCATTGGAATATTGCGGTTAACTGTAATATACCGCAAGTCTTCAATTTAACGCATAAGCGTTTAGAATATTTTTCACCACATTTGGTTTGGTTATTGACTAATGGACTGCGTGTATGTGAGAGATTGAATACGTGTGAGTGTATGAGTAAGTGTATAAATTAAGTTGATTGCAAAAGCGAGGGAGAGAAAAAGAAAAGAGAGAGAGAGCTTCATGACAACTGCTGTTGTTATTTAAGGCGATGTCTTACTAAAGACAATATTTCCGTTTATTTGATAAGATGATTTGATGATTGTTGCTAAACGATAGTCGAACATGTAATAGGAATGAGTAAGATTTGTTGTCAGAGATAAAAAATGTTTCAAAACATCGACACTATCCTTGAAAAAATGTTTCTGGCATCTAATACAGCTAAATAACAGTGAATAAATCAGGAAATATAAGAGATTAAGAAATTAATAGTTTAAATAAAAAGAATTTAATTGAGATTTTCCATATGCATTTAAATTTTTATAACAGGAGTAAAACATTTTTCTTGGAAAGTACTTAAACGCGCAAAAAACTTTTGCAAATTATGGTAATAAAGTACATGAAGTGAACAGAAATGCAGAGAAAGTAAGGAATGATAATTTCAGCGGCCTAAAAGAAGCCTAGAATATAATTTTAGAATTTAATCACCGCGTAGTTCTAGTAGATTATTGAGATTTGGTTTTACTTGTTAAATTAAATTGTGATCGACATTCGTTATGTGGCGCTTCTGTCTATTTTCCCCGCTTTTCTTCATATGTACTGGCCATTGTTTAAATTAATTGTGAAGTACATCGAGTAGTGATGATGGCTTTTTTCAATTCTAGTATGTCTGTTACTCTCTATATTCATTTGACATAGTCAAAATCTATTGCTTTCTGAATGTAAAAATAAGAATACCGTTTTATAAAAAAGTTTTAACTAAAAACATTGGCCAGGATTTGAATACTTGATATCCAAAATAGGGGTCGCCGTGGTCTAGTAGGTAGTGTGCTGGCATATTAGATGTAAAGCCAGGATTCAAGTCCCAGTATTTTTTCGGCGATTTCTTCTCAGCAGATTTCTGGCAAAAACTTTGAGAGTAAATAAAATTGCCATGAAAAGTTACTCAAAAATCTGTCGTTCGGTGTCAACTTTAAACTTATTATGAAATTAACACACCGAGAAACTGCGCGCTTCTTGGGAACGATTGCTGTAGACTCTCCAATGGTGAAGGTATGGCACTGGTCATTTTATAGTCACCTAGTAGCAACTCGTTTCCTTGTCGTTCGCATCTTCACTCTTTCCACCTTTCCTAAAAAAAATCTGCACAAAGCACTGCATGAGTAGGGACCATCCCCTGAGTACTGGCTTTATAAAAAAAAAGAGAAAAAAAATTACTCCCCTTTAATAATACTTTACCAATACAACTCAATATGACTGTGAAGTAATCCATGGATACATGATACGGATTTATGGCTACTATTTCTCATAACACGTAGAAGCTTAGATGATGGTTGTTCCCCCTTTTCGAACCACCGCCCTACCTGTTCATGCTAACATTACAATATCAGAAAAGTAAAATTTATCCCTATAAAATAAATCAGAATTTTATTTTTTTATTTAACTTACAAAACATTAAGGGATATTCCATTTTCAATATGCCATTATAATCCTGTTGGAATTCTTCAGCGCAAGCAATATCATCATAAATTAAATTTTAATTATTTTCAACATTTTCAATATTAATACAACAAAATAATTTTAAAATAAACATATCAATTCCACTCAATTACATATAAATAATCAATCATTAATAAAGAAGAATAAATAATTATATCGGAACATAATCGTCAGGATTAAATTGTAATGTTGATATCTTTCATATGCAATAAAACATTGTAATCTGCCATAAGGATACATCCATCAAATGGGCAAGATATTCTTGAAAATGATTTATGCTGGATATTGTTTTATTATTCTATTATTTCGTATGTTGTACATCAATCAAAATGTTGTTCAAGCATGTTTATATGTGAACAATGTTTTACAAAATTTTTGTAAATCATTTTCTATCATAGCCCTAAAAACAAATAAAATTCAAAAGGACACAAATCTTTATACGGAAAATATATACTGAAATTCCAGCAGATACAAATGATACCAGCAGACAGAAATGAAAATGTGTCTGAAAATGACAGAGAAAATGAAACAATAAAACCCCAGCATAGTGTGTAACATATAGAGTAGCATTACATGCTGTTCAACATTCTGATACTCTGATGATTCTACTCGTCCATACAATTGTAATTGTAAAACAGCAACAATAACAGCAAAAATGTATACGAGAACACAAAAAATAATGGCACGTGGCTTATAACCACTATTAACACAAAGGGGGCATAGAATAAGCCCCATTGTGTAAAAAAAAATTAATGACAAGAAATGAAAATTTAAACATGGAAGTGTATGAGAAAACAACAATAACTAAACAAACGCTTCCGCGTAACAACTTCCGTTACAATTTTTACAATTGTTTCCGTTTTAACAGCCGATTATTTATAGAGTCTCTTTCGTACAGTTTATTCACCTACACAAATTTACACTTCCACACACACACACTCTTCGAATTGAACAGTAACTGAAATTAAATATAAATATTTACATAGAGTATTAAAATATGAATGTACAGCTATGGTTTGATAATTAGTAAAAGTAATTTTATGAACTATTTCTAGTTTAAGAGTTTTCAGAGTAGTCAGGATTACGTTCTGGCTTCTCACTCCAACTTTGTCGTGTGCATTAATTTTATCCATGAGTGGCATGATTTACAGTTTAAGTTCAACTTCGAATGTTGTTGAGAAGCTTTTCATATTTTACTCCCAAACGTTTTGACAGTAGACTACTGCAAGGAATTTGCTGAAAGATTTTATTTTTCACATTTCATTTTGTATGAGAGTTTAAGCTTTTATTTTAAGTTAAACTTAGAAACACTTTTTATTTAAATTTTTATTTCAAATTAAATTTTATTTCAAATGATGTTATTTCAGTTAATGATAATTATGTTTATAAATATGATAATTTAGTTCTGAATACTAGGACAATACTTCTGTTCGCAGCAAGGCAGTAAAAGTAAGTGATTTAAAAATATGATTTTAAATAAGATCAAGCATCAAAAGAATCAAAAAATATGTAACGGTACATACTTTGTTTTTGTTTTGTTAAGTCTAAGACCAAAGCATATTACTAAATGCATTAACATAAGTATATGCGTTTGTATTAGCGCAATACTAAAAAAACCAGTATTTTACTAATTTGTAATGAGATCAATTACTAAAGGAATGTACAAAATAAATAACAACAACAACATGTTAATATGCGCGAAGAATTATGTACTGTTCACACTAGCATTGAAATAGAATATAAACAAAATTAAATAAATGAAAGAAAAATTACTTAAAATATTAAATATAAAATACAAATATTATTTTATTGAAGTTGTTCACCAACACATTTTGTTCGAGATTTCTGAGCCAGGGGTTGAAACATGGGCTCTTGTATATTAAACCAACACACTACCATTTAGACTAAGGTGACTTCAGTTTTAATTAACCGGTCTTGACAATCAACATCTGGATTTCACATTTTAAGTTTGACTGCCTTACAATCCTACGTAATGATCAATTCAATACCAATATTAAGTAACGATGGTCCCTTAGACTATTAACAAAAAGATGTACATTGATGAATAGCAATACCTGCAAACATCTTTTCAGGTAGGAGGAGATTTTCTGCTTACCAATCCATTAACCGTTACTTCAGCAGAATGTGTTCACGATTGTATTTATGTAGTTCATTGCTACACTTCCAATTCAATTTATGCCAGATAAATCCGTCGACTAATCAAGCTTCCCCTTAAGATTTGTCAGCGGCAAGTAAATTCCTTTGCCTAATAAACAACCTAGCAAGAGTAAATGGTTTATGCTACTTGTATTTGTGTGCTCTAGTCGGCTACGGAATTACCTGGTTACTAAGAACTTGTAATTGTTTGACAGAAAACCGCTACCAGGATCAGACCAAGAAATCACGACGTGCATATGTATGCCAAATGGTTTAAAAACGAGGATTACACTCAAAAGTGACCAGTTTAGGGATTGGTTTTCACAGTAGATTGATTTGTTAAGATCTTGAAAAGTCTTTTTTATGTCTCTAGTCTTCAAAAAAAAATTAGTCGTTTGAGGGGCGACATTAAACTGCAGGTCCCGCCACTAATGTGTAAAATTAACACGCACAACATAAATGAATAATTATGTATGTAAGTGGGCTGTCATGAAAAAAATTTTGTGGTTGTGAGTAAATTTCAGAGTCTAATTTAGTCCCCCGTTAGACTTTCACAGAATCTGCGGAGTTAAGCATACCAGAGCAGCAGTCCTCATCCAATGGTTTTCTAATCTGAATTATCCTCCCAAACTATATTAAGTTTTTCTTTCTAATTAGATAGTATCTGCTGTATATAACAAATGTATGCATTTAATGAACGCATCTAGAAGTCATATTGCTTGTATATGTAAATGTATGGATAAGTTGTCAGTCTTTATTGTTAAAACAATAAATAATTTGAAGGCTTTTCTAATGTAAATGTAGTTTCTAAACAATATCCTAAGCAAATTTCTTTATAGTATGAAAGATATGTAATATATTCCGCATTAAAAAAAAGAAAAATTCTTATGTTGCTTTCCACAACATATTTTTATTATTTCTAATCGCGTATGTCCCCTTTTTTCTTAATAATTGAAGTGCGTACTAAATTACAAGCATTAAAGAAGAAAAATTTTGTATGACCCTAATGCCATGCTTTGCACCACGAGGCATAAAGTGGCAGAGCAACAACTCCCAGCTTCCATTATATCAATCGCATGTTTATTGCCAAAATAGTTGTTGTTTCCATCCTTCCTTGGTTTGAGCATTGTTTTACAATTAGTCGTTTGCTGGCAACATCTGACCATAATCTGTTTATCTCTGAGGCATTTTCAGTCATGTGGGCCAATCTGTTTTTTTTTTTTGTTTTTTGTACTGTTCACATACAGGCAGTTTAAATTTTTCTTATTTTAGACAGTACCTTAAAGGAAAACATTGCTTGATATAGTAGATGGCTCTATCACCATATTGGCATTACAGGGCCAGTTACAAAGTATCGTAAGCCGCCAGTTGTGAAAATTATGCTCCCTATGAAGCTACAAGACTGGACATCACATTGTTCCGCAATATTAGCTATGAAAAGTTTGATTTGTTGATTTAAATATACAATTCGATATCAACCGCTATCCAAATTAACGGAAATTTATCATGTGTATGATGCTTCGATAGAAGTCACAGCTGTGTAATATGTAGCGTGTTGGCTTATTGAACGTGAAACTTTTATTGCCAACCCAGGTCAGTTATCTTCAACAAAATAAAATTTTAATATTTCTTCGGCGACTTCCACACAGCAGATTTCTTGTAAAAACACTGACAGTTACGTAAAATTGCTATGAAAAGTTACTCGAATATTTATTGTTCGGAGTCGGCTTTAAACTATAGATTCCGGCACTAATGTATAAAATTAACATGCACAACATAAATGGTCATAATCCAAACTGAAGCATAGCAATGAAAAATTATGCATATATTCCAAAGAGGCGGGTTCTATAGACGACAAATTTGAAGGGATTTTATATTAATTACTCTCAAAGCATTTGGCTCAAAGCTGGCTGGAGGAGGGTGTTAAAATGAATTTCTATTTAAGTTTTCAGCGCTGTGGTTTGAATTCTAAACTCATTTCAACACTATACGCATTAGAATCCTTTTTCCAGGTATATTCATTATAGCATTAAATGAATTCATTCATTCAAACTTCTGTCTCCTGTGTGCGTCGTTGCACAGCAGGCATGTTTCGATTAATTTTTTGTATGTTTGGTCACTGTGTGACAGGCATAACATTTCCTTTTTTTTCCTTTAGAATTTCCATTACTTGTTTTGTTATGCGAAACATTGAAAACCAAAATAAACATTGTTTCTTGGTAATGATACCACATAGACGCAATAGCATGACCTAGAGTTTTATAGCAGTTGGTAGTTCTGAAAATTGCCAATTCAACTTGAAGGTTACAACGAAAGACTGTAGAACACACATTGTTGTTTATATTTAGTACTTCTGTGGTGTATCCATAGACGTCGATGGCGCTTTTAATAAATTCAACAATGTGCGTAAAGTAAACCGTTCGCTAGAATTGAATTTTTAAACAATTTGAAATCAATTTCAAATCTACTGCGTTTGTGTAGATAAGATTGTGCATTTGAAGTCCAGTATTTATAACTTCCATGGGGTTATAAATTAAACAAATTTACTCACACAAACAATTTAAGTAGATTAAATAACCACATGCGGTTAGTCTGTTTCAAAATTTTGCAATGTCAACTTATACATGCAGACTAAATCAGCGGGATACCTTTGTACAATATCTAAAGAATATAAGGACAAGAATAAGGACAGTTTGTGCACCAAAAGCACTGTTTCTTTAACAAAGCACACTTCTTATTAAATGCCTCCTCTCGAAATGGAGATTGTTATTCTATTATCAGCACTAACCTCCTTTAATATTTGCCAACGGATTCAAAATCTTATCTTTTTAGTGCCATTTAAACCGATTTAATTATAAAAAATAAATCAATTAAATTTACATTAAGTTTAATGGCCATTTGTGTGTAACACAATACAGACTTAAATGTTACAAAAACCACGATTTTATCAAAAATATTAGAGAACCCATTAGTGTATTCAAATAACATTAAAATACGTTCACAAGCCTTTCTACAACCTACAGCTGCAGTCTACTATACTAGCAGAAGAAAAAAAAAATATATGGGAATGACAAAAAAAAGCAGAGATAAAGAATTTTTAAATACAAGCTGATGGCCTTTTAACCGCAAAAACCACAAAATTTGTTAAGAATTTAACACTACATTATGACACCAGCCTTTTAATGAAATTTATTATTCAATTTAAATATTTCTGTGAACCTGTGTAGTCCCTTTCCTGTAGCATATCACGTTCCAAAGCAGAATGTTGGTTTACTACAGAAAAATTACCAGGACTTTAAATACAATACTGTGCAGAGGTACAGGAACAAGATAAACTGCGTTAAAGTAGAACACAACAATGTTTTATTAAAAAAGATGTAAAACAACCAAAAGATAACAGAGAATAGTAACGGCAAGCGTGTAATTCAGTAAGAGAGACGACAAAATTAAAATTTAAATTTTAAGTCAAAGAAAATCTGTAGTTGGATACTCAGTAAGCGGTTTCAAATGGATTCAGTTACATTGTTAACGCTCATTGCAATGCAATTAGCTCTGGGTTTAAACAGGTAGAAAATATTGTTTTCTAGTTCCTGCTCTTTCTGGACAACAACGAACTGAAATTGTACAGCATCGAACTACATTGCGCTATAAAGTGTCACGATATAGAGAAGAGAAAATGGTAGAAGGATTAAGAAGAATAGGCTGGTAAGATATTCCATATATTCTGCTTATTTTTATATAGTTGCGTCAAATCTCTTTGTGTGCTCTATGAGCCTTACTTAATTGTTTTCTCTTTTTCCAAATTAAAAATTGGCCATTTCTAGTTTTTGTTTATTTCTCCTTCCTTACGTGACATTGTTTTATGGATATACACATGCAGGATATATTTAAAATGACCTCAAGACGTATACACACGCCTAAAGGTTCAAAATTCAAATTCTTAAGTATTTGCTGCGATAAAATCACTGAAAGAAATATTTTAGTTTAAGATTTCTGAGCCTACGGTTAAACTACGATCTCTCATCTAATAAATCACCAATTGCCACCGTTATATACGAGCTTGTTTTACAGAAATAAATTAAATTAATTAATTAATTAATTTAAGCTCCAGCTTCTCATGCCTCTCTCGTTATGTGTATTGCATTTATCCGTATGTGGTAGGACCAAAAGTTCAAGATCAGCTACCCATTGTACAGCAATATTTTGTGACAGTGGATTTACACCATTTCCTCATGACATTAATATTTTGCAATTTATTTACAAAAGTTGTGCATTCTTATTCGACAATAACTCCACAAGGTATTATAGTGTTAAAGCAAATGAAAAAAAGAAGAGGAAAAACTTATAAAATTGAATAACACTGTGATCACAAAAAAAAAAAAAAAAAATAAACTAAAAAGCAAAAAACAAAACTTAAAACAAAAAAGCGACGTAAACAATACACAATTTACCTCAAAGCATGCAAGTTAATGTTTACTTTGCAGCTTGTAATGTAATACTCATACGGATGATGCTATCTTAAGAAGTTCTTCTCTTCCTCTATCGCTTTCTTTCTTATACGTTATAATTTTCTTTACCTCTACGTATACATTAGGGATGCCAATCGGGAAATCTCGAAATCCCGTGATTTTCGGGATTCACAAAATCGGGATTTTCGGGATTGTGAATTCATATGTATTTTGACCCTACAAAAGGTTCTGAAAAAAAATTCTATATCACTTGACTTTGACAATAGCTTCACAGATGAGGAAAACCCCACTTCCATTGATAAAAAGTTATTTGATGCCATCGAAGAACGCAAAAGCTCTATAAAACGGATTAATAGGATAACTGATTTTGATACTCAACGGTCCAAAGAAATACATTTATTTACATCAGGAGGTAGTAGAGGTGAATATTTACAAGCTGCATACAGCTATCTTATAACTATTTTACCAAGAAATATTGATTGCGAAGTGTTTTTCAACGAATCCCGGAATTTTTAAAAATCGATCCTGTTTGGCATCCCTAGTATATATACATTTATGGTTATTTAATTTTCTCTGCTGGCAACAACGGGATATAGATTATAAGATAAAATATATAAATGATATAATAATTGAAATAATGTCTGCAATAATTGTGAAACGAACTGTGATATTAAAAATAAGAAATAAATGGTACGATAGAGAGCTTTGTGAGATGAATAAACGAAAGTTTGAAAAATATAAAATATCAATGCAAACTGGTCAATGGGACGACTATAATGAAATTAAACGGCGATATAAAAAGTTAATAAAATTAAAAAAGATTCAGTATATTGAACAAAAAATAAACACGAATGCAAAAAATAATAGAAATATGTGGAAGTATTTAAAAGAAGTCTCGAATTTAAAAGAACAGAATGATGAAATAAAAGCTATTAAAATAAACGATATTGTTTACAATAATCAAAATGAAATGTCAGAAGACTTAAATAAATTTTTCGTAAATAGTGTAAAGGAAATTAATGACTCGATTGAACAGTATGACTACGTATACATCAAATTCAAATAATCAATTTGAATTATTTAAATTTAAAATGGTAACGACAAGCGAATTGTGTAACATATCCATGAAATTAAAATACAAAATTGGTGGTGAAAATTTATTCTCAGAAGGTGTTTTGAAAGATTCATTGAAGTACACTGCCTACTTCTACGCGAATATCTTAAATGAAAGTTTCATGACAGGCGTAGTTCCAGAAAAATGGAAGTTGACAACAATTTTCCCTATAAAAAAAGTTGCAAATACAATGATTGCTGAGGAACTAAGACCAATAAATACTATTACTAGTGACACCAAACTTATGGAATTAATAGTGAAGAAACAACTGGACAGTCACCTGAGGAAGAATTGTATATTAATTGATGAACAGTCTGGTTTTAGAAGTAATCATTCGTGTGAGACAGCATTGAATCTGGTATTGTCTGATTGGAAAAATGATCTGAACCAAAGGTCAAGCATAGTTGCAACATTTCTTGACCTAAAAAGAGCTTTTGAAACTGTTGACATAAATATATTATTGGCGAAATTGCGTGGCATAGGTATTGTTGGTATGGAGAACAATTGGATGGCCAACTATCTGACTGATCGAAAGCAACGAGTAGTTATGGGTGATGCAGTATCAAGTACGATAAATATAAACATAGGACTACCACAAGGAACAATATTGGCACCATTGCTTTTTATTTTATATATAAATGACATCAAGTCTTGCTTGAAATATTGTAAAATAAGACTATTTGCTGACGATGCACTATTGATGGTTTCAGATCGAAACATAAATAATGCAATGAAAATGATGCAGGAGGATATTGACAATTTATATGTGTGGTTATGCCAGAATAAGTTAAAATTGAATATAACCAAAACAAAATTTATGATATTAACAAGAAACCATGTAAATGTTGATAATTGTGCTTTGAAAATAAAAAATGATAATATCGAGAGGGTTAATGTGATTAAATATTTGGGTGTAATGATTGATGATAAATTGAACTTTGACGAACATTTAAATTATATTAGAATTAAAATTGCCAAGAAGATTGGAATTATGTCTAGATCAACGAAATTATTACATAAGAATTATAAAATGAAAGTATACAATAGCATAATTTTACCGCACTTTCTTTATTGTCCCTCAATACTATTTCTATTAAGTACGTCTCAGATGGACACATTACAGAAAATGGAAAATAGGGTAATGCATTTTATTTTACGTAAGGATTATTATACTAGTATAAGAAGCATGCTAAATGAATTAAATTGGCTTAATGTTGGACAGACTATAATGTTACATACAATGAAATTTGTACATAAGATAAAGTTAGGACTTTGTCCTACATATTTGAATGAGAAATTGCAATATAATAATAATATCCATAATTACAATACAAGAAGAAGAGAGAATTACAGACTACCATATATGAGAACTTGTAGAGATATGAATTGTTTAGAATATAAAGGTTTAAAAAAATACAATGAGTTACCAAGTAACATAAAAAATTGTGATAATATTAATGTATTTATGAAACTTCTGAGAGATTTTTGTAAAAATAATTGTTAATATAGTATTATATGTATATATTTTAAGTATCTAGATTGTAAAATCGTAATAAATAAATAAGTAAATAAATAAAAATAACCTGCAAAACGAGAAATACTTTGGCATTCTCATATTAACTACACACACTCTCAACGTATAAATTTCTGTTTTTGTGGCAAAAAAGACAACAGGAGGAAAAATATACACGCAAATATTGCACCTTGCATCGCAAATTTATGTTGCAATGTCTCCATAAGGCTGAGTAACGTCGTTCAGTTGTTTACTCTGCAGTGGCATGAATGGGGACAAGTGATGTGGATGAGCATTGTAGTGGATGATTGCAGTGGTTGAATTCTCTCTTTCTCTTACTTTCTTGTTTCACAGTTTTTCAGGGACATTAAATGAAATTGCAAGTAACGTAAGCAAGAGTAAGAGAAGAATGATTAAATGAATTTATATAATTTTACACTTGTATTAGACAATTAATGCACCTAAAATCATGTTAAACTTGGTTAAAGAGAGAGTAATCTAATGAGCGTATAACCTAGAACAACAGATGCTATATATTCAGCACATGGTTTTAGTCTTTAATAACTTAAATGATGTTTGAAGAATATGGAGTCACCGTAGTCTAGTCGGAGGTGGGTTTGTTTATTAGACGCGAGACCGAGTTCAGATATGTCGAACAATACGAAGTATGAAAAAATATTTCTCCGCCGTATTCCTTCTACAGGTCTTTTGACAAAAATTCTGAGAGTAAATAAAATTACCATGAAGAGTTTCTCAAATAACTGTGGTTTAGAGTGGACTTTAAACTGTAGGTCCCATCACGATAAAATCAACACACATAACGTGGGTAAGCTAGGTGTGAAAAGCTAGGTTGTAATCCTAATTAAAGTGTTGTGCTGACAAATAAGTAAATAAGTAATTTGAGTCAAAAAAGTTTAAATTGGTTTTATCACATCATAAACCCCAGAACAAAACTCTTTAACTTTGGCTCAGAATTGTTACGTACGTTACATCAATAATAATTCTTCCACTTTCAAAAATCCTAGACAATTGCTCACAATACTATATTGTATTATCATATTATAGTTCTGTCCCTCAGGTGCTTTCCCTCAGGGGTTTTTATTTAAGTTTTAAACAGATTTCCGGTTAAATTGGAACATTTCCTGATCACAAGCAGTACCACGCTGTCATAGCAAATAGAAAGGTGTGGATTAGGGATGCCAATCAGGAAATGCCGAATTCCGGGATTTTTAAAAACTTGTCCCGGGATTTATGGGGATTTTCGCGATTGTGAATTCATATGAATTTGACCCTGCAAAACGTCCTGAAAAAAAAATTATAATCACTCGACTAAAAAGATATTTGATGCCATCGAAGAATGCAAAAGCTCTATAAAACGAATTAATAGGGTAACTGATTTAGATACTCAACTGTCCAAAGAAATATTATATTTTTGATGGCATATAATCCTGATAGACATAATTGGAATACAAATAATTTTCTTAACAAAATACTTTTATTATTAAGAGAAAATCGCAATTTTTCCCATGTTTTAATGATATTAAAAATACTAGACCTATACGTCAATTTCGAATTTCGAACTTTTAACTACCATCATACCCGTACATTCATTTGAAATAAGGAATCTTTAATCAGGCAATTTAGTAGATTTCTTCTCTTGCTATACCACCAAGCTTAGTTTTGTAGCAAAAAATGTCCCACATGACTTGTTTTCTTAATCAATATAATAACAGAGAATACTGCTGCCATTGGTAACCCTATTATTGTTGCCTTACTATGTATATAATGTTGTTTCTGTTATTTTGTTGAACATAAATTTAAATTAATGGTCATAGATAAATTCCTTTTAATAAAATTTTTATAACTTTGGTTTGCCTCAAATAAAATGTATTAAAAAAGGAATCCTTTTTATGCTTGTTTTTGTTGTGGGTATTGAGGTTGTGCTTTCAACTGTAGCAGAGTCTGTGCGTTTGGTACAAAAAAAAAGGAAAATAATAAATAAAACAGTTTCCGCAGACTACTAAAAATATATAAAAAAAAAAGTTACAATTTATGTAAATGATGGACAACAACAATAATAATAACAGCAATAACAAGAAAATACATTAAAACAACAACAATAATCATTGTCATCATCATTAAGATAAACAACAACAGCAGCAACAAGAAGAATTTATCACAAAATTATATCGTCGTCGTCGTCATCAGTATCAACTAGGGATGCCAAACGGGATCGATTTTTAAAAATCCCGGGATTTGGGATTTGGTAAATCCCGATCGGGATAATTCGGGATCCAAAAATCCCGAAAAATCAAGGGAAAAATCGCGATTTTCTCTTAATAATAAAAATAGTTTGTTAACAAAATCATTTGTACTCCAATTATGTCTATTAGAATTATATGCCATTAAAAATAAAACATAAAAACAGTAAGAAAAAATGCAACAAAAAAGCGTAAATTAACAAAAATAAAAATTATGAATACAAATGCAAATGCATTACATACATAATTGGCCATTACAACCCTTCAGTCAGGATTACGACTTAGCTTCTCACACCACATATGTTGTGTGCGTTAATTTTATACATGAGTGGCGGGACCTACAGTTTAAAGTCGACTACGAACGACAGATTTTTGAGAAGCTTTTAATGGCAATTTTTACTCTCAGAGTCTTTGCCAGAAATCTGGTGAGAGGAAGTCGCCGAAGAAATATTTTTCGTTTTGATGTCTGACCTGGGATACAAACCCGGGACTTTCGTCTAATAAGCCAACACACTACCCACTAGACCACGGCTAATGCAAATGCATTAGTTTTAAGAAAATTATTTGGTTTCCAACAAAAAGTTTAAAGCATCTAACATGTGATCTTGTAGGCTTGAACGAATTTTGTTGTCAAGATACCCTGGCGTTGAAAAACACTTTTCGCAATCAACATTTGTTGGTAAAATAGTTCCAAGATAGTTGTATGCAGCTTTTAAATACTCACCTCTACCACCTCCTGATGTAAATAAATCTATTTCTTTGGACCGTTGACTATCTTTATCAGTTATCCTATGAATTCGTTTTGTAGGGCTTTTGCATTCTTCGATGACATCAATTAACTTTTTAGCAATAAAAGTAGGGTTTTTGCTCATCTGACATTCTATTATCAAAGTCGAGTGATATAGAATTTTTTTCAGGACCTGTTACAGGATCATAATACATATGAATTCACAATCCCAAAAATCCCGGGATAAGTTATTAAAAATCCCGAAATTTTGAGATTCGGGATTTCCCGATTGGCATCCCTAGTATCAATATCATCATCTCTGTCGCAATTGCCGTCAACTAGCATCGAAAAACATTTAAACTGTGGCGTTCGAAACTTATTTATTTTTTGTTGCCTGACGACTTTTCTGAATAACCATAGAAGACAAATATTTTCCAAAAAAAAAAAAAGAAAAAATTATAAAAAATAGTAGTTGTTGTGTCAATCAAAATGTTCATGGTCGTAATATAAAAGTTGAGGAAAATGAAAATTTTTATTTTGCAACATGCGAACGCAAGTTTTATAGCCAAAACCATTGAATCGTATCGTGCATATGCATTTAAATTAATATATTTTCAGAGCATTTTTTGGAATATGTCAGTTCGAGTTGTAGTAAGATGTAACTATCCAATAAGATTAGATTAGGTAATGTTGAATTAGCATAGCTTTAAGCGTAGCTTGATTAGATTCTTTCAAAGGACCTTTTTTTTGCAACTTTTTGTATAGAGGTCTTAACCTTTGATACATTCATTCAATGCTCATCTTACTCGATTTATACTTCAAGAAATAAAGTTGTTGCTTATGATAACGACATTGTAATTGCAGCGTTTTGAATCGGGTACGCCATCTATCGATTTAAATCTGTTAATATTTCTGTCATTCTATTATGTCCGAAAATTGTCTCTACTGAACGTAATGAATTGATTTACGCTTGAGCCACTTTGGGTTTAATTGGGCCACCACGAAACTGTACGACGATGTCAATTTTGCCAAGAAAAAAATCAGCTTTTCGGATGAAAGTCATTTTGATTTTGGTGGGCACGTTAATAAGCAAAAATGCCATATTTGGAGTTCAAACAAACCACACCGTAGTCTCACGGAAGCCAATAACTCTCATTACGAGTGATTGTTCCATATCTCACCATAACCAATTATTTCGTACCCGCTCTTTATGTTATTGATATGAATGATGTTTGGTTTCAATTGGATTGTGCAACTTGCCACACATCTCATGCCAGAAATGTTTTATTACATCAAACGTTTGATGGCCGTTTAATTAGCCAAAATTATTATGTTAACTGGTCACCAAGGTGGTGCAATTTGACACCGTTGGACTATTAAAGACAAGTATTATGCCAGAGACAAGGTCAACATTCTTGGTGCCATTGCCGCGATACGACTCCATACACTCGAAAAAAAAGCATTCAATTGGTCCGATAGAGTGAAGCCAACCACGGCAGCCATATGAGTTTTATAATATTCCATTTTTAACCGGAAATATTGTACTACACAACATAAAAATATATTTTGGGAAAATTTTAAACCGATTTTGTTCATTCAACCTTGTTTCATTTAAACTTGTAAATGGCCCACCCTATATACATACGTTTATCGAACTCGTTGCTGTCTCCGTATTATATTTTGTTTATACCATCTGTCAATTATTGACAAATAACGTAATAAGAAATTCAATGTAGCATCCAATGCTGTCCAAAGAAGTCACTTCATGTTATTTTCTCTTTTTTATAATACATACTAATACTTACTCTTACTAACTTACAAAACTACTGAATGGAGCTATAATACGATCCTTTATGCCAAAAAAACATATTATAAATCTGATACGAAATGGAAAAGAGATTTCATTGTACAATATATAAAATTCTAAAGGTTTTATTTCGCCTTCTACTCATACTCATACTCCTGACGTCAAAGGAGACTCAATGTGTTGGCAGTTGAAGTTGCAGGCACAAACATCTGAAATGCAATTTTCCTGTTCAATTCGATTTATATGTGTATACACACAGGAGGAGTAAGCAAGAAAAAATTTAAATATGCTTCTAAACATACACAGCGATTATTTAGTGTCAAAACTCAGTGCCTTGTAGTGAAACATTGGAAATATAGTCTCAGAGTAAAGGAAATAGGCCTAAAGTATGGCCGATTGAATTAGAAATAAATCAATAAATAAAATAGCACACAGAAAAGTCTAATTCCAAATTTTTTCCTGCACTCGTCTGCTATACAGTACATTCCATGCAAGTATTGGTTGATATTTTTGTGACTGCCTCTTGTTTCTTTAAAAATTGGACTTGCAACAGAAACAAATTGCAGTCATGCGTTAACCAAAATGACAAAAACAATATAAATAAAATATAAAAAATAAAAAATAAACAATTTTGTTGTATTTCTCTGTATGTGTATGAAATGGAAAGAAATGTTCAAAATTCGGAATATAAAATATTAAAAAATAAAGAAAAATCTTTACAACCATGTTCATATAGAAACGAAGTAAAGATAGTTAAAATGAATGAACGAATTAGTTCAGGCATATGTATTTCTGTTTCTTCCTCCAGATTAAATTTCACTTTATTTTGTGTTCCTTAAGCGAATTACTAAAATGAAATGTTATAGATGCGAAGCTTTTGGGTGAAGCAATATTGCATCTACTTACTTACTTGATCGCATTTGCAGTTAATTTTCCGACCAGTACTCCAACAATGTTCAGGAGATGGGTGTGGTTGATTGGGCGATTGGGACCAATTGGTGCTATTTTAGAGGGACATATACAATTTTTCAAGGAGTACTACACTAAAACAGTATTGAGTTTCGTGGCATGAGAAGACGCCTGCACTGTTTACCTCGATCAGTTTGATCGATAACAAAATACTTTATGCCATCATAGGCGATATTGTGGCCTGTGATCAACATTTCTAAAAAAGTAATAATCACTACACTTCAAAATCTATTAAAACCTTAATAAGTTTTATGATCAGACATTGTACTCTGGGTACGAATAACAGTTTAAAAGACATAGACACACCTTTTTTCCGTATATTATTCTACAATTTTGAGAAGTTCTCGAAGAGATGACAAATTTTCATTGTGATTCAATAGATCAACGGAAATAGTAATGTCAAGTATCCTGAAAGTCATTGACAAGTGCACTTGAATTACATTTACGAGTAGTTTTAGATAAAAATTGAATATAAATATAATTCGAAACTCTATAAAAAATTTGATAAAAATGAAAAAAAAATTTTTTGTTTTTGCTTAAGAGAATTAAAGTTACAAATAAGAATATGAACAGCAAGATTTATTTAAAAGTTGATGATACAAACAATTTGTTTAACGGGTTTAACATGAATTTTTAAACCTTTTGAGAGATTTCACACGTACTACAATGCTAACCACCACTATTCGTATTCAAAATTTGTAAAAAACTAAGCAACATCTAGTGTTCAGGCATTCATAGGAAAGAAAATTGGTAGCTGAAGGTGTGGGTCTTAGTAGTTTTGTATCACATTGCAGTTATTCTACACTGGCATCCATTTTACGATGTATAAAATGCTTTACAACAGATATTAATAAATTTTTTTAAGGTTATGTCATGCGTAAAATTGTTCAGGTTAAAAGTTTACTTTTTCTGTTTACTGTTCTTTACATACAAACAGAGTGGTGTCCTCCTTGATACAGGTAAAAGAAAATGACAAACTCTATGTTATTTACGATTAACTTTTCTGTCAAACACAACTCCAGAACTCTACAATCTTGTCTTAGTCTTCATGTCTGCTTCTTTGTGCAAAACATTTCTTATTTTGATTTCACCAACTCGAATAACATTTACAATGTTTTTGAATTGATTATTGTTGTAGTTATTGTTATTTTAAGTGAAGTACCTGTCACCAAGGAGAATGACATGTAATTAAAGTCAAAATGTAAACACAACAAATAAAAATATTTCAGTCAGTCAAAGTCGACTATATGTAAACCTAGAACTTAAAACATTGGCGTAAGATATCATACTTCGATTTGAAATACCTACATACACACAAACATAATTACTCATTACGACCTTTCAGTCATAATTGTGTACGTTAATTTTACACAAGAGTGGCGGGACCTACAGTTTAAAGTCGTTTCCGAACGACTAATATAATCTTAGAGGTTTCTGACAGAAATCTGTTGAGAAATAATTCTTTCATATTTCGTTTTATTGGAGATGTCTGATTCAGGGTTTGAAATATGGTCTCTTGTTTATAGGCCAACGCACTACTTACTAGCTATGACGACATACACATAACATAATTGGCCATTACAATCCTTCAGTGAGGATTATTGACCTAGTTTCTTACACCACTTATGTTATGTGTTAATTAAAAGTCGACTCCGAACGACAGATTTCTTTTGAGAAACACGTTTGACAGGTTTTTTATGCTCTTCGAGTTTTTGCCAGAAATCTGCTGAGAGGAAATCGCCGAAGGAATACTTTTTGTATTTTGTTTTGATGTTTGGCCAGGGGCTCGAACCTTAGCTTTACATCTAATAAGCCAACACACTACCTACTAGACTACGGCGACTTCAATGACGACATAATGAATCGATAATCTCACAAAAAGGTGTTCGGCAGAAGAGAGGCTCTAGTCATGGTAATAATGCAAGACGTGGTGAAACTACATATGCCTGCACAGGACACAGGAATTATTACAAAATGTCCGAGCCAGAAAAAGAAAACGATGAGAATTCCATTTTGAGGAAGTGATAGAAGCAGCTCATAATCCTTCTATGCAAATGCCTTAAAGTATGTAAGTAACGCGGACTGTCTTGCAGGCTGGCAACGAAGTCTAAAATTCACGTAGTGATGCTGTACAACCATGAAAAATACTGCGTTAAGGGGATTTTAAGTGTATTCCTGGGGAATTATGTTTAAGAAAATACTGAGATAACTAGAGGTTTGGTGAATATCGTATGGAATTTGAAAACTTGTCTAGCTAGGTTTGAATACTAAAAAATTTAAAAAAGAACTGTGATGTTGGAAAGAAGTCTATTAATGTTGTTGAAAAAAAACTGTGAACAATAGAGGGAATCCACATAGTAATAATCATAGATCATCTAGAAGACTACTCATACTACCAGCAATAGAAAAGATTGTGATGTTATCATTGGATTTAGTTTTAACCTACTAGGATCTACAGAAAGTGACTTCCAGGGCAAAAAACGATATACGTGATAGGAAAGTAGAAAATAGTAGTTTTAAGTTCTAAGTAAAAGATAGTCTTAGTTACCAAAGTCATAGACCAACAGTTATAAAACAATCAGACGTTAATTGTGACTGCATTGCAAACATCATTACGTTAGGAGTTGAAAATGTTAGACTTCTTTTCATGAGAAGCATGGAAGTGATGAGCATCTAAAAGCATTGTAAATGATAAATCGCACATCAACATATATCAGGTAGCGTAGCGTAGAGCATAAACAATTTCTTCTTCATACGAATATGAAGACTAGCGTTTACATTGTAAAGAGCATATGTGTTTAAATATATTGTATTATTGCATAAATTTGCATATACTTGTGCATATTTAGTTACACATTATTTAACAGACACTTACACCCATTATTGTAGTGGTAAATGTGACAACAAAATTTAGAAATAAACTCGAGTCAAGTTAAATGCATATGAAGGATATACTAGTACTTTTAAATGAATGCCTGCCTGCATTTCCATATTTTAATGAATGTATATGCTTTTCTTTTATCACATGGTTATTTTACCTGGAAAATAATTTCTCTGCAGTTAAGTTCTGAGATTTTGGTCAAATATCTGACCATTTGGCTAAAACTTTCGTTATGAAATGTAATAACGATGATGATAAAATCAGAGAAATTATGTTTTCTGTTTTAAATATTGTTGTGGTCACTAAAATAAATGTAAAATAAGAAAAGTTTTACTTTTAAATAGAATAATAATTATTCTATCATTAAACAGATGTTAAACTAGAAAACTGTGTATATGTTACTAATTGTTTTAAGGAATATTGATATGTAGAATAATTAATTCAACTAATTGCCATATCATAAGAAAATGACAGCTGTTTTGTGTTATTTTCGAATGGCTTTTAAGTCTGCTTATTATATGAAGCAAAGTGATTGAAACTTTTTCTTGTACAACATTTGAATAATAAAGTGTTAAAAAGTTTTAGGAAGCTCACACATTTTCAAATTGAGGAGTTTTAAAAAAATTGGTTAATTTTAGAGAAAGAGTCAATTGCTGGACAATCTAGAATAAAGATTCTCGATTTCGTTTGTAAGTTTTACCATTGTCTACTTTGAAGGTGTTCGCAACTTTACCTCTGAATTATCCAGGCATTATATATGCTCTATAACCCATAATTTTATAGTCCAATAGAATAAACTGAAAGATCTTCCAGTGTGCATCTTACCATTTGCAAAGGATTGGGTTATGCAAAGATATATGTAAGATTGGTCATCACATTATGATCTAGCTTCTTACACCACTTACATATGTTGTGTGTTAATTCTATGCATAAGAGGCCAGACGTACAGTTTATAGTCGACTTCGAACGACAAATTTTTGAGAAACTTTTCATTGCAATTGTATTTTTACACTCAGAGTTTTTGCCAGAAATCTGCTCAAAGGAGGATTTCATCAACAAACTCAAAGACTGGATCGAATTGCATCGTATTTTATGGCCCAGGAAAACCCAGAGCTCTACATCTCTCTATGGACACCGACTTTAGTTCGCCTGAAATTGGAAATTATGAATTGACTGGTACAGTGGTTTCAATAAACGTCACATGCCATGCAATGCGATAATTTTGGAAAGCGGAATTTCACATGTTGACGCCGTCAATTGGCCAAGAAAAATATTTCAAAGTGAGATTTTTAGGCACTTTCTTTCACTATGTATATGGAAGGCCTTACCTATATTGGAACATTTGAAAGTCAAATTAATCAATCACAGTGATATTATCCATCTTAATTACTCTCTTCAATCGCAGACCTACCATCTCATTGTTGGCAAGTCTGTTCGAGTTTGAAAATAGAACACATTGCTAAATGTGACATCTTTCTAATCGCTTAAATGCAGTAATAATTAAGTAAAGTACTCGCCGTTGATAATTTTTTTGTTGTCGTTGTTATTGTTAAACAGGATTATAATCATCATAAATTCTTCTAAATTCGTATTATTATTATTTTTTTTGTCCTTTTTTGTAGTTGTTGGTATTTATTATATTTTATTATCGCTTAAAACACCATCGTTTCCACCACTATTGACTTCCGTCTCCGTTTTTGTTCTTTTTGACTTATAACATGTTATTATTGTGTTGCTATTTTTTCTGTTTTCCATTTTTTCCTTCTATTCTGCCGCATGTAAAATTGTTTACACATCGTTTCCGTTTCCGCATAATTAGCTGCACAGTGTTTTACGTATTACATGGCCCGTCCCATTCCATTCTTATAATGCTGCTTGTTTTTTGCATTGTTTATAGAATTTAAAGGGAATAAAAATATGAAGCCTTAAAGCTTTAAATTCTTTCATAAAGGCACAAGCTGTTCATATTAAAAAAATAATTCTAATTGTTTATGTTTGCATTCTCTTAAACGTTTTATTTTATTTATTATTTTTATATTTAACATATATAATTGGTAATTACTACCCTTCAGTCAGGATTACGACCTAGTTTCTTGCATCACTTGCATGTTCCGTGTGTTAATTTTATAGATGAAAGGCAGGACGTACAGTTTTAAAATCATTTTCGAATGACAGATTTTTCAAAAACTGTTTCTTGGTAATTCTTATTTACTCTCGGAATTTTTGCCAGACATCTACCGAGACGAAGTCTCTCTATAAAGTCTCTTTTAGATTAGTTTCTGACCAGATTTGCTTACCTGATGTCTATGAACATCGGCAGACTACATGGTTTCCCTAGGATTGGAAATAGTTGGAGAGGAATTAGATTTCATGATGTTGGTAGTTTTACTGACAACATTACCTGCGATGTCCGGCTATATAATTTTGCTAATAAATATTAAAGATTTATTTCTACTTCACCCCTGCCCGCTGTAGTTCATACATACACATAACTCATACGCCATAGGGGTATTGAATAAAATTCATATTTTATCTTGAAAGTCAGTAGAAGAGTAAAGACCTAAGCTGGTGGTTTCAAATAAAAATTTACTGCAAATGTATGTGTTTTAAATGTAAAAAGCCACAATTGGTAGAAAGTAGAAAGAAAATGGCAATGAATTTACAGGAGAAGCATTAGAAATAATTCATGGAATTGTCATGGACATTTCTCTTACGTTCAAAACCATTTTGACTCAATATCTAGTCACCATGGGTTTGAGTGTCCATATTCAATTACATTTTTATGTTTTGTGCCACAAAAGCTATGTAAAGAAGAAATTGAAATAAAATAGCAAAGAAGAGCATAAGAAGAGAAAAATTTAATATCCTTTTTATGTGCCAATATATTAGCAGTAAATCAACTATTGTGGTTACACAACAACAAACAGAGAAAGTAAATATTTTGAAAGAGAATAAAAAGGTTAACCAGCAGAAGAGAGAGAGAGAGAGAGAGAGAGAGAGAGTCCTGAAGGAAACTGTCCCTGAGCTCCTAAACCCAATGTAAAACATGCATGTGTGTGAGTATTGTTTCATATATTGTAACATAAAAGGAAATACGCAAAAATGTAATAAAATATTCAATTAAAATTCATGTGTGGCCATTAATATAAGAACAACAAAAACAAAAAGAAACAAGGAAAAATTATAATATTTTTGTAACCACCGACCCCTTAAAATCTCATTAAAGTCAACAGAAAAAAAAAATTTATTTGCCGTTAAATGAAATTATGCCAATATTTCTCACTTGAAAGATACGTATTAAAAATGTACCACAAAAATTGTTTTTTTTCTTCTTATCTCTACACAATTACGAAAATATTAAATTATTTACTAATAAAGCTGAATTAATGCCTTTTCGATAACCTCTTTTTTTACAGACTTGATACTTTTTGTATCTCATATGGCCCATCTTACAGTTGCTCTTGAGCACACCTTAATTTCCTTTTTTTTTTTGCCAATTTTATTGGTTTGTTCCAGTAGAACATAAACGAACAGAAATAAATTTATCACACAGTCTCTGAACAGCCTGGCTACTCTATGCCATACATCACTGGTATGACTATATGTGTATTTGCATATAGAGTGTGTGACTGAGTGCTTATATGTTTAACACATTTATTCCTTATTGGCTGAAAGAGCAGCAATATTTTCATTTTGTTTATGGTTTCGTTGTTTTTTCTTTTTATTTTATTTTTAAATAAATTTTGTTTTATCATTACATTCTGGCCACAAAGGGTTAAATATTCATGGAGTCATAAATATTTGGATGTAATGTAACTGCGTTGTTTTGGTATCTTTTACTCCCTATATCTGTCTCGTACGTTTGTAGGAAAGAAATTAACATTGTGTTTTCGTTTTTTTCTTATTATTGCTGCCATTTTTTCGAGTAAAATTGGCCATTTAATAGCCCAAATTTTTATATTTTAGAAACATTTAAATACTCTAAAACTGATAATGTTTTTAAGGCCACACAAGGGGTGAGAATAAAAATTTAATTGTGGTAAATTAAACATACTACTAAACATGCTACTAATTACCATTTGATAGTTTATGCGATATTCATTTGGAAACGTTGTTAAAATGCTTTGAAACAATTAACTTTGAATGGCTAATCTAAGTGGCCTTAACCAGGGATTTAAGCGCTAAAATTTTAGTGGCGTATTTACAATTGTATGACTGTTTGCGAACAGTGAAAGTACAATTATTTAGATTTACTGTCAGAATAATATTTCGAGCAATAAAATTTAATTCAGCAATGGATTGTTGTACAACAGATCCGTATATCATCGCTATGTATTTGATGAGTGTGTTCCAATAATTCTTATTTGTGAAACCTTATTATTCCTCAGAGAAAATGGAGGTAAAGTTTCTAGGAATAACTCTGAGATAAAAACCTATTGTTGAGGCAAACCGATTGAATTTCAAAATAGCCGTAAAAAATAGTACCGTAAAAAAAAACTCCCATGTCATGAAAAATTTGTCAAATCTGTCCTTTGGGGTCAACGTGTATAAAATTAACACATGCAACATCGGTGTTGTGAGAAGCTACGTTGCAATCCTAACTAAGGGTTTATTTAATAATTATTAAGTAAACGAATTAGATAAGATGGAGAGTTTGACTTGTGTAAGTACAACCTGGCCAACGCAAACTTGTTGTACAGCGGCTCTGTCGTATTTAAGTTCATTTATTATTGTAGCAAATACCAGAGCTTCAGAGACCATAGTTAGGATAACGGAAGACGAATCTGATAAGAAATTCATTTAGAGCCTTGGTGTCCTAATAAGTCGAGTGACTGACTGACTACTTCCTTATTAACTTTACTTTGAACAGAATAAGTAAATTCTACGGATTTGGTAGCAGCATAGCTTTAATGCACTGACAAACAAAAAATCTTTCTATGCAAAGAAAGTTGGTTTAGAGAAATTTCAAGACTTTTTTTAAGCAAAGTCAACTAAGGCACCTTAAACTTAAAGTTAAATGAGATTTGAGTCTTGTGTTAAACTGTGGTCGGGGTCTAGTAGGTAGTGTGTTAGCTAATTAGATGTGAGGCCACTGTTCTAAACAATGATCAGACATCTCGAACAAAACGTAATAATCTGGTAAAAAGTCTGAGAGGCTTGTTCCGAGTCGACATTAAACTGTAGGTCCTGCCACTCATGCATAAAATTAACACACAGAACAGGGTTGGTATAATAAACTAGGTCGTAATTATGACTGAAGGGTTGTAAGGACCAATTATGCATATATGTATGTATTAAAATGTCAAGCCTGATAATAGTAATAGACTTTCTGACAAAGAACAGGGTTCGCCTCACAACCAATAGTTTGAATCCATAATGAAGATAATGAATCATCACATCACATACTTGAAACTTTGATTCCATAGGGAGGAGAATGTATCATTCAAACACCTACTTGGAATGTGTGCATTTCCGAAGGAAATACCCGTTGCGTATCGGCAGTTAATCTTATTTGTGAATGTGGCTATAACTGTTTTGATTAGAAGTCTTGGAATAGATCATATAACCTACGTACCTCAGAACATCAATAGGACAAGCAAAATAACTATTTTTATGGACTATTTATGCATTCTTCAGGGTTTGATTAGAATAATGTGCTACAAATGCCAAAATACGGATCACCAAATTGTGCTTAATGGCATTCAATGGTCTGTTAGTAACATCCTTGAACACTATCACCAAATAACAATTTGTTTTACAGCTACAGAGTCAATTTCAAGCTGATAATTTGTTGAGCTTGGCAAACCATTAATTATGTTTTATGTCTTTACATGCGCTTTTATTACCGCTTTTACATCCAATTTTTTATGGCCCCAATAGAATCATTAGTTAAGGCTTTGATAAGCTGTAATCCGTATATGCATCACTTTCATTTTACTGTGACCAAAAGAAAAAAAGTGAAAATAAAAACGAGCCCTATTTAAGTTACAATTTTTATGTTCTGTTTCATTTGTTTTCTAAAATAATTCTCCGTTTATCTTTTAACATTCCCTAATTAAACTTTCCCTTATTACGGTTAAATATTGTATATTTACGGACAAAACTAAGAAAAGTAGCACAAAGAAAATTAAATTTAAACCAAAGCCAAAGGCGAGAAAAAAAGTAAAATTGAAGGAAAGACAAATTAGCCTTAACAGAACGTTTTAGCCAAAAAATAAGGAAATAAACACAAAGAATAAATAGGCACTAAAAGAAAACGTTCGCTATTTTTATTTTTCTTTCTTTTAATTTTTATTTTCTTTTTCGTAAACTGCTTTTATATTGGGTGGCCTTTTCTTAAGTGCCGCCATTTCTTTTCTTTGTTGTGTAGCTCGGCTAAATACAGGAAAGCATTCCAACATGTTTCCTTTGATGGCATTTAAAATGTTAACAAGGCAAACACTCACCTGCTACAAGTACAAACACATACTTTTACCCCCCCCCCCCAAAAAAAAAAAAAAAAATTACATTAACTACCATAACAAAATTTCTTAAAAAATAAGGAGGGAACAAGTACCTATAAACAGTATGTAAGAAATATTTGTAAGAGAGGAGAGGGGAATTATACATATTTTACGTTTACATGAAGCCATGGAAATATACTTTTTGGAATATAATTTTTTGTAACAGTACTGCCAGTCCTGGTACTAGTACCATCACTAGCTTTAAATCTTAACGTTCCTTTACATGTTTGTAAACGTTTTTTATCGGCAATGTTGAAAGCTAAGAATTCTTCTTCATCTTTTTCTTTGCGCCTTTCTAAGGTGGCAAAGTTTCTTTACTTTTCTAATAAATTTGATTACAATATGATGATAAAGAAAATACACAGGAACAGTATCGTTTATAAAGTGTGTGAAAAGAAATTAAAAAAAAAAAATTCTGAAATAGTATAGCTACAGGCAGACATTCTTTTACCCTATTTTTTCTATCCATAAAGCGACATAGCAAGGTACAGATGTAAAGCAAACTTTTTCAAATACTTAGTCGAGTTCTGAGTTACGAGTACTCCAATTGTGACAAAACTTATGGTGTGTGTGTTATAGTTAAAAATCAATTCCGAACCAGAGACTTTTGAGAAACATTTCGTGGCAATTTTATTTACTCCCAGAGTTTTTGCCAGAAATCTGCTGCAAAGAAGTCTGCGAAGATATGTAGATTATTTTTTTGGAACTGGGGTTTAAACCGTGACCTGATGTCTTGTAAGCCAACACACTTCCAACCATACAACAGCGACTTCATTTGCTAATTTACTCATGTAGAATTTGCACAAACCGTCATTCTTACCAAGCAAACACGTTAAAAGTGGAATAACTGAATAGAAGTGAATTGTTTGTGCCAATTCTATATTTTTTGTGCGAAATCATTACTGAAACCATCTCTAAGCTAGAAAAATAGTAAAGCAACGATCATTATCTAATTCTATGGTAAATAAGCGATTTGCGAATTTCGTTGTGGCCTTACATACACAAAAGTAATAGAAAGTTTCCAGTTGAAGTCTCTACATCCATTACAATTGCAATAAATCACGATTTTAAATTATAACTTTGCCATGCGAATTCTATCAAGAACATTCTATCACAACCTTCGTTACAAAGTTCTCCAGGAGTATTTAATTTTATTCAACTGAAATACAGACTAGATTTTGTAACGTTTCGTAACTACTAAAGGTTCAATCCAATGTAACCCTACTACAAAACATACTTCTCTAGTTTCAGAATTGTAATGGATACGGCAACAGATCATTCACTGGAAGTTAATTCTAAGCTTTTTGTACAGAGAAAATGATAGCTAAGACTAAGAAATAGTTTTTTAAACTAAAAGCTTCTATAATCACTGGTTTGGACCTTAAAAAGGTTTTTTGAAATCATTTTTCGTTGGCCAGATCATAGGAATAAATAACAAATCTAGTGGAATATAATTTTAAAAAACGCTATACCGCCTCTATACGGTTTTATCAATACAAGAGAGTTATTTTGACTCGAAACCGTTCTACAAAACTGTTAAAATGTAGTTTGTTCTTACAGAAAACAATTTTCGAGTATAATTTCTTCACAATGAACTGACTTATATGCACATTATAAATGTCACAAGGTTATCAGAAAACTGAGCTCTGAATAGGATAAGGAAAATTAAGATTTTTAAACAAAATAAAAATAAAAATTTTTGTAATCATATTGCTCATGCTGCGGGAATTATTGTGTCGATTCATACCAGATGCGCTGATGTATCACACATTTATACATAATTGGCCATTACACCTCTTTAGTTAGGATTACGAACTAGCTGCTTACCCCATTTATATTGTGTTTGTTAATTTCATATATGAGCCGCAGGGTTAATTTCGAACGTTAGAAATCAGAGAAAAATCATCTGAGAGTACATCACCGTTTTATTCAAGATATTCGACCTGGAGTTTGAACCGTACCCTCACATCCAACAAGCCAACACACTGCTTACTGGACTACGGCCGAATGTCTTCATAAATGGTTTTCATATAATTAAATTTAAGATAGATTTTCCTTTACCCTAATGGTATAAGCGTTTGTATTTGTTTAAATGCTTAATGTTTAAGAGTGTTTCACGCGAGAAATTAAATACAAAATATAATATCAACCAGAATTTATATTCGCATCATAATGATGAACGCGAGTGAAAATATTTCTCTACACTGCATCCGTAACTAAAAATAAAGAAACACAAAACGCTTTACATCGGCAGGCGTCTAGAAGACAATGTATGAAACAGAGAATATTCTGTTGCTTTAAAAATATGTGTTGCAAGTGTTGAAATATACTTAACGAAATGAAGATAAAAAGCAACACGTTTACACCACGTTCTCATTGCATACAATTTTTTATACACTTATTCTGCAATTCATACACGGTGCCCTCATTTACTCAAACACTTCTTAAAATATCTGGAATAAAAATAGAATTTCTTTCATTTTTACTCAGAAATTATCTGAATTTCTAAAAGCTTGTAGCACTAAAAATCTCTCATCATTTAAAAAAGTTAATTTTTTCACAAAAATTTATCGCAAAGAAAAAACCTGCAACGAAAACAAATAAAATTTATTTTAATGCCACCACCAACAACATTTAAGGCGTTGGAGAATGAGTGGCAGCTTGTGTCATGAAAGAGTCATAGGGACATTATAAACGCTTGCTTTTTTTTCTGTGCAGGTGTTAGAAGTTTATTTTGAATGCCTGTCGTATCTGTTGGCTTGTTGGTTGGATGATTGTAAATAAAATTTAAAGGGAACTCAACCGTAAGTAGGAAACGGTAGCAACAGCAGTAGAATGAAAGAGAACAATACCAGCACCTGCATGTGGAATCAGAACACAATAAAAGGAACTGAAACTGAAATTCGTTTTTTTCTTCATTTATTTCCTTTTATGTTTTGTTTTTATTTTATTTTAAATATTTTGACTTGCTAGCGTTATCAGTGGAGGGGAGCAAACAATCTTCACATCGACAGAAAGACAAATTTAAACCTTTAAATGGGAAAGATGAAATGAAGATAGGCATTGGTTCAAGTAACTTGTTATATTTAACATGTGAAGGACTTTTCAGTAGTCGATGTGTTGTCTTTAGTCAGTTCGGTATTACTTATCTAACTCATAAATTAGATTCGATCCCTTTTAGTTCCACCATAATCTTTCATTTATACCCCCTGTCCAGACACCCATATCAGCAAATTTGGTTCTTTGTAGTCAGTTTTACGTCAGGTTAATAGTTTACAGTATTCCTTTGTGCATTGTAGAGCTTTAAGTACTCCTGTAAGTACAGTCAACCTTCCTATAATGCGGTACTCTTAGAGCGCGGTTTGCGCTCAACTTCATCCCGTAAGTTCCTTCCGCACAGCCTATGTATGAATGAATAGTAACTAGATATTGTAAGACGGTTCAATATAAGATTTATTTTCGAGGCAAAAGCTCAACCGAGATATAGTACCGTGCAAAACAATAGCAGTTGGAACTTCAATTTAAAAAACAATGAATGAAGATGAACCAAGTGAGGACAAATATTAAAAAAATACATTATTTTACAAGTCTTTCTTAATTTTGTTGGACCAGTCTTTCAATTTAGTTTTTATTAAATTCAATAAAAATAATTTAAAATTTATCTTGTCTTTTGTATTTCTTGGTCTCCATATAACGCGGTACAACGCGGTGATTTGTACTAATTCTGTGTTTCTTATAGCGCGGTTTCCATACAACATGGTAGACCATTTCCATAGAACGCGCTACGAATTAGCCTAGTTTGTATCTGAAATCTGAGTTTCTTATAGCACGGTTTGTATATAACGCGGTACGCGCTCACCGCATTATAGGAGGGTTGACTGTATTTCTAAATTTGCTATAAGTAGCAGTTGGAGTTTATTCTAGTTTTTAAAGTTTTCGAATAGGAATTTTGGTCCATTTGGGCCTCTGATCATCTAGCTTTAATAACAATTACTACCTAAGTTTCATGGTATTTGTTCTTTCTTCGATTGTCAGTCTCAGTAATCAAGTTCATTCAACTAAATAGGCGATTGATGTACAATCGCAGGTCCCTGGGATAAAGCAAACAATTAATTATGATTTGCATGACATTATTCTGCGAATTTATTTTCAAATATCTTGTTGATGACAAATAGTTCCAGTTTGAAACATTTTTGTTTGATTAAGTTATTTCGACTGTTTGTAAGTGTAAAAGACTGTTAAGCGACCTTATGTCTGATTTTAAGGTACCCGGTTATTGCAGTGTTACTGGCATCGAAGTCGTAGATGGATTAGGTTTATTTTTAGAAGATGTCGATGAAATCATCAATTGGATTCTCTAAAACTTCCAGGTTCACCTAAGAGTTTACTGAACTTCCTACCACAATATATTTCCTTTACCCCCACCAGTAAACAAAATATTGTTGTAAATAGTCTAATTTAATTGACGGAAATATTTTGAAACTTGTGGCTGATTTAATAGCACAATCCACACAGAACTTTAAAATACAGGAAAGAGAATTTAGGCCATCTAAATCACTTTAACAAAACCTCTTAACTTAGCTTTAAAAAACCAAGGGAAGCTACTGTGACACTAATCTTTAAATTGTTTAATATTGGCTCCCATAGTGTTAATAAAGAAATCAAATTTATCTGTGAGTGACTTTTATGTTGGCGTTCACACATTCTTTACCATCAAAGGAACATAATTTAATAACAAATTTCATATGAAAACTGTTATAATGGAACATTTATGTGCCCCCATGTATTAGAAAATTGTGAATGAGATTCAATGAATTCCTGGAATATGGAACGATTATGTCTGTAATATTTAATGCAGTGCACTGTGAATACACAGTGGCAAGGAAGGCGATTACCACATAAAAATACAAATTTGTAGCTTCGATAAAGACGCTCGACAGAGGTATTACCCTATTTTAATTAACGGATAGTTTTGTTAACTTTTGAATGAGAACGACAAGTCCTTAGGTTAGAGGATGTGCACCTGTCGGCCAAGACAAGCACAGCACCCGGAGGTCGAAATTGACCCATTATACTAAACGACAAGTCCTAGTCTTATGTAATAAGTCTCTGTCATTTAGCAGATGTGGTGGATAGCCATTAAGTTGGCAAAGTGAGCATATGCTGCTTCAAGACTCTGATAACTGAGTTTGTTCAGTTCAGTCTTTGTAGAATTTACAATTTTCATTTGCACTAGGTCGTCGAAAAACAATGTGCCTGATATTTCTTGAACTATATGAATTACTTTCATTACAAAGACTGCTTTAATTATATTTTCTTGCTAACCTCTTTAGCTTCAGGGATGACATCCTGGTTAATATTTAGAAGCTTTTGATTTGTTTTTTATTTAACAAAGCAACCCACACTCCAAACTTACACCCTGATATGCAATAGAAAATAACACAAAATGCTACTTCCTCCTCCCATAAATTTTACGACTTCTGCCGTGGATGCAGGTCCACTGAGGAAGAGGAGAGCGTTATTCACTTTCTTTGCCAGTACCCGTCTCTTGCTAGGTGTAGATATAGGTTATTTGGCTCCCCATTCCTTGTTAGCTTAACAGAGCTATCATCTATTGAAATCAAGGATATAGATTCGTTCATCAAATTTTCTGGCTGGATTTCCAGTGCGGGGTAGCCGTGCTTTTGTTGTGCAGCCCTTGCGCTGATCAACTTCTTTCCTTTCCCTGATTTAGCGGAACTTGGTTAGTACAGGGACTGCGTTTCACCCGTGGCATCACAACTGGCCGCTATGCGTGCACAAGTGAGCTTTGTGATATCAGAGCTACCACTACGACCTAACCTAACCTTACCCATAAATTTTTCAAAAATTTTCCAACTTTTTCTTTCTTTTTCCATTTCCATTTAAAGAAAAAAGTTGTGTTTGATTTGTAAGTAAATGGAAGGATTTCTGTTTCTTCGGATATCATTTGAGAACTTAAGCACGTTTGTGTAAGAATATATTATTGTAGTATGAAGACGATACAAGAAAGAACGAAAAAACAATACGTAACACATTTAGTTAAGCAAAGTTTTGAATTCCTTGGAACATTAATAGCGAACTTAACAATAAATTTTTGAATGCTGTTTGCTGAACACTAACATTAAATGTGAGTTCAGTTTAAAAGTTTTAAAAAGTTTAAATTTTAATTTAAATTTAAAAAAAACAAAAACGGTTTGAGATTTTATCAAATTTACTTTTAATTTTGAAGTACAATTGTTCCGGTTAGAAATGAGATATATGAGGTCTACTGACCTCACAGTACCTCACATGATCAGATCAATTTTTGCGCACTTTTCAAATGTATGGGGTCGTATCTCTACCTTCAAATGCTCAATTGTCTCTGGTTTGTCGGAACAACACTTATCTTTAGCGGCGCCCCACAGGAAACAGTCGAATGGTATCAAATCACAACTTCTTGGCAATCAACTTACATGACCATTTTGGCTAATTAAACGATCATCACACGTTTGACGGAATAAATCAATTGTAGTATGAGATGTGTCGCTAGTTAGACCCACCTTTTGAAACCAAACATTGTTCA
>CM025791.1:42615546-42765052 GCA_014635995.1 Sarcophaga peregrina
TAATAAACAAACACAAATTTTGTTTACGTCGTAAAAAAAGACACACATACATATATACATACACACTATTTAATTATATAAAATGACAAAATTAAATATTTAAATTAAAGGCAATAAATTGAATTCGAGAAGGACAACGGCAAACAAAGCAAAAAAAAAAAAGGAAGGAATTTTGCTTAATAAAGTGATTATTAGTCGACAACATGCTTCAATGGCCACAACAAACAACAAAAAACAATAACAGCTAGTGGCATAATTTCATTTAAGGATAAAGAATATTCCTTTTTTTCTGTTGACTTTAATGTGGTTTTAAGGTATCGGTTACAAAAATGTTATAATTTTTCCTTGTTTCTTTTTGTTTTTGTTGTTCTTATATTAACGGCCACACATGAATTTTAATTGAATATTTTATTACAATTTTGCGTATTTCCTTTTATGTTCACAATCTATGAAACAATACTCACACACATGCATATTTTACATTGGGTTTAAGAGCTCAGGGACAGTTTCTTTCAGGACTCACTCACTCTTTCTCTCTTCTGCTGCTTAACATTTTTATTCTCTTTCAAAATATTTATTTTCTCTGTTTGTTGTTGTGTAACCACAATACTTGATTTACTGCTCACATATTGGCACATAAGAAGGAAATTTTATTTTTCTCTTCTTATGGTTTTCTTTGCCATTTTATTTCAATTTCTTCTTTACATAGCTTTTGTGGCACAAAACATAAAAATGTAATTGAATATCAACACTCAAACACATTGCGAATTGATGGTTTAGAACTATGATGTCCATTTCATAGCACAATTGTGCTGACTGAAACACACACAAATTCTTATTCTCTGTTGCTTAGTCGTCACTGAGCCAGCGACGAATGCACATGTGTAGTGGCTGTACGATTTTCTTTAAAAATTTTTGTTTAGAACACTAAAAGAAATTAATATGGTATGCGAAAAATATTTTATGATTATGAATCCGTTTGGCAATACTCAACGTCTATAATGTTATAAAACATTTAAGGAAACCAGGGTTATGTTTTAAAAAGACACTATGATTCTTTTCATAGTAATAAGGATAGATTTAGTGATAGGGAAAAAGCAAAATTATTTATAAAATATAAAATTATTTTTTGGAAAAACTGAAGAATTGGTTATCTGACACGGAGATCAATGAAAATACTTCAGATGATAAAATTTTAAAGAAACAGTTGTCAAGTCTTATAAGTTTAAATATTGTTAGACATGGTAGACCATTTGCTGATGGAATGTTTATTAAAATTATTTTAAATTAATGTTTTGAAAAACTTAAGTACAACCTGAAGTTATAGAGTCCCTTCCGTTATCTCGGAATAGCGTAGTTCAACGAACAGATCAACTAGGAATTTTTGTAGAGTCCCCTACGATTATTATATTTATTATATCCAGAATTAAAAAAGATTTATCAATCTATCTATGTGAACATATTTTTTCAGACTTAAAATTCATTGGTTCTAAACAACGTAATAAATTAAATTCCGCACACTTAAAAATATTCTTTTGATATGAAACTGTCATAATAGCATTAATGTAGAAAATTTCATTAATGATATTGTTACGAAAGCGGAAATGGTGTTGTTAAAGTAATAAACAAATGCTTCAAAAACAACACAATATACTGGATCATGCATAAAATCATAAACAAAAGCTCCAAAAACAAAACAGAGCACTGTTCACGTGATCAATGAATGAGTAAAAAAATATGCCAACAAAAATAAAGCGCTTGTTTACAAGATCGATGAATAAACAAGGATATGGGATAAAAGATGTAAATAACCTACAACAAAATGAAGGGAACAAAGAAGTAAACAAGCAACAACAATGTGCAGTATAAAATAGCGAAGAGACAAATAAACTAACAACTAATCTACCTGCTCAAATGTAAACAAGAAACAACAAAAATGAGAAGGGGTTGTCTACATTATTAGAATGTTTCCGAAGGCCGTCATTATCATTGAAGGGCATACATCACACTAATGATCCAGTGATATAAAAGGCAAGCCAAAGTGAGCAAGGATGATTCAGAGTTCAGAGTTTGACTTGAATCATTCGTGTGTGCAGACGGCACGTTGTATTCGGAGTTTGAATTAAGCTAGTCGTGTATAACGACGTTACGTTGGTTGAAGTGATAAATCAATCGGTTGTGTGCAGACAAGTTGCGTCTGAAGGAAGCAGTTGTTAGTGTTGTGCTTACAAAAAGGTTGTGAGCAAAGAGTAACTAACAAGTGTTGTTGCTTTCAAAAAAGGTTGTAAGCAGAGAATTATCACGAACAAACAATTATTGTAAAAATTATCGTTGTATACGTGGAATAAACTGGAACAGTGGCACAAAAGCAGTGCAAATAATAAAGAATTTATTAAAATTAAACACAATCTACGAACTCATATTTTTAACGTTGTTTTAAAAGGTAAAAACTTAACAATATATAAAATAAATTTTAATTTATCATTTTGTCCGTGAATGTTTTTTAAGTATACACAATTTTTCTTTCAGTGCAGTTCTCTTTCTCTCACCAATACAACTACAGTTTTAGCTTTGGACATCACTGTTTTTGAACGTAAGAGAAATGTCCTTTCTTCTTTAAATTCATTGCCATTTTCTTTATATTTTCAACCAATTGCATTCGAAACATATACATTTGCAGTAAATTTTTATTTGGAACCACCAGCTAAGGTCATTACTTTTCTACTGACTTTCAAGATAAAATATGAATTTTATTCAATACCCCTATGGCGTATGAGTTATGTGTAGGGTCTTACAAAAAGTATCAATACGTGCGGTATGACAATAGTCTGTTCCCGTTGGATATTGTGCAAGATTAGCTGAACTACAGCGGGCAGGTCTGAAGTAGAAATAAATCTTTAACAATTATAAGTAAAATTATATAGCCGGACAGCGCATGTAATGTTGTCCGTAACACTACCAACATCATGAAACCTAATTCCTCTTCAACTATTTTTAATCCTAGTGAAACCATGTAGTCTGACGATGTTCATAGACATCAGGTAAGCATTTCTGGTCAGAAACTAATCTAAAATAGACTTTATAAAGAGACTTCCTCCCAGTGGATTTCTTGCAAAAACTAAGAGAGTAAATAAGAATTACCAAGAAACAGTTTCCGAAAAATCTGTCATTCGGAAAGGACCTTAAAACTGTACGTCCTGCCATTCATATATAAAATTAACAGACAGAACATGAGTGATGCAAGAAACTATGTTGTAATCCTAACTGAAGGGTAGTAATTACCAATTATGTATGTTAAATATAAAAATAATAAATAAAATAAAACGTTTAAGAGAATTACAACCTTTATTAAAGAATTTAAAGCTTTAAGGCTTCATATTTTTATTCCCTTTAAATTCTATAGACAATGCAAAAAACAAGAACCATTTTATGTATGGAATGGAAAAGGTCATGTAAAACGTAAAACACCGTGGAGCTAATTATGCGGAAACGGAAACGATGTGTAAACAATTTTACATGCGGCAAAAGTAGAAGGAAAAAAAAAACGGAAAACAGAAAAAATAGCAACACAATAATAACATGTTATAAGTCAAAAAGAACACAAACGGAGACGGAAATCAGTAGTGGTGGAAACGATGGTGTTTTAAGCGATAATAAAATATAATAAAAACCAACAACTACAAAAAAGAACAAAAACAAAAAAAAAATGTTAATAACACAAGGAATTTATGATGATAATAATCCTGTTTAATAATAACAACGACAGGAGGTCGCCGTGGTCTAGTAGGTAGTGTGTTGGCTTATTAGACGAAAGACCCGAGTTCGAATCCCAGGACAGACATCAAAAATGAAAATTTGAAAATAATTTTTCGGTGACTTCCTCTCAGCAGATTTCTGGCAAAAACTCTGAGAGTAAAAAATTGCCATGGAATACTTCTCATAAAATGTGTCGTTCGGAATCGACTTTAAACTGTAGGACCCGCCACTCATGTATAAAATTAACGCACACAACATAAGTGGTGTGAGAAGTTAAGACGTAGTAAAATCTGTCAATTCGACCACCGAGTACTGTACTTGTCAGAATTGACAAATACACGTCCTCTAACCTAACCTAACCTAATAACAACGAGTACTTTACTTAATTATTACTGTATTTAAGTGATTAGAAAGATGTTACATTTAGCATTGTGTTCTATTTTCAAACTCGAACAAACTTGCCAACAGTAAGGTGATAACTCTGTAATAATAATAATAACACTGTGATTGATTAATTTGACTTTCAGATGTTCCAATGTAGGTAAGGCCTTTCATATACATAGTGAAAGAAAGTGTCTAAAAATCTTACTTTGAAATATTTTTCTTGGCCAATTGACGTCGTCAACATATGAAATTACACTTTCCAAAATCTGCTCATAGAATAAAACAAAAAATTGTCGCATACTGTGGCAGGCGACGTTTGTTGAAACCATCTTACCGGTTAATTAAATTTCAGCTCCATTTTCAGGCCAACTAAAGTCAGTGTCCATAACGAGACATAGAACTCTGGGTTTACCAACAGGATGATGATCCGAAGCACACAGCAAAAATTGTAAAAATATGGGGTGGGAAACATAATTTCCAATTGATGGAATGGCCGACACAAAGTCTCGACCTCAATCCGATTGAAAATCTTTGGCCATTCGTGAAAATCAGGCTCGGACAATATGAAACAGCCCCAACAAACATGGTCAAACTTTGGGGTCGTATAAATGCGGAATGGAATCGAATTCCGAAAGATTTTATTGAAAATTTGGTAGAAAACATCTCAAACCATGTAAATCAAGCTATTTCTAATAAGGGTCTATGGACAAAATACTGAAATTGGGTTAGTTTCTTGAATTTTCTTGGAACGTGCAAAATTGAGTTTTTGTAGTTTATTTTCGTTTTTTCATTCAAACTCCTTCATTAATTATTGTTTTTTTACTGCTATTTGTTAAGAATGAAATAAAGAATTAAAATTAATTTTTTTTTTTGTATTTGCTTGTATGGTTTTGTTTTTGTGGATGACGAAACTCAGTATTGTGAACATGCACTCACTTCTGCTCGTCACTGTGCATTCATTAAAATATGGAAATGAAGGCACACATTCATTTAAAAGTACTAGAATATCCTTCATATGCATTTAACTACATTCAAGTTTATTTCAAAATTTTGTTGTCACATTTACCACAACAATAATGGGTGTAAGTGCATTTGTTTGTGTCCTAAGAAAATGTTAAATAATGTGTAACTAAATATGTACAAGTATATGCAAATTTATGCAATAATACAATATATTTAAACACATATGCTCTTTATAATGTAAACGCTAGTCTTCATATACGCATGAAGTAGAAATTGTTTAAGCTCTGCGCTACGTTACCTTATATATGTTGACCTACAGATGTGATGTACGATTTATCATTTGCAATGCTTTTAGATGCTCATCACTTCCATACTTCTTATGAGAAGAATTCTAACATTTTCAGCTTCTAACGTAATGAGGTTTGCAATGCAGTCAAAATTAACGTCTAATTGATTTATAACCGGTGGTCTGTGACTTTGGTAGCTAAACTCCTACTTAGAACTTAGAATTACTATTTCCTACTTGCCTTTGACGTATATCGCTTTTTTTTTTTTGCCCTGGAAGTCACTTTCTATAGTTCCTAGTAGGCTAAAACTAAATCCAATGCCAACACCACAATCCTTTCTATTGCTGGTAGTATGAGTATTCTTCGAGCTGATCTAGCATTAATACTCTACGGATTCTCTTTGTTGTTCACAGTGTTATTTCAGCAACATTAATAGACTTCGTTCCAACATCACAGTTCTTCTTTAAAATGTTTAGTATTCAAACCTAGCTTGAGAAGTTTTCAAATTCTATACGCTATTCACCAAACTTCTAGTTATCTCAGCATTATCTTAAACACAATTCGTCAATAATACAAGCTCATTTGAAATATACAATCCCATGTCCACTTAACATCCCCTTAACGCAGTATTTTTCATGGTAGTACAGTATCACTATGTGAACTTCGTTGCCTGCCTGCAAGACAATCCGCGTTACTTACAAACTTTAAGGCATTTGCATAGCAGCTTCTATTACTTCCTCAAAATGGAATCCTCATCGTTTTCTTTTTCTGGATTGAACATTTTGAAATAATTCCTGTGTCGTGTGCAGGCATAGACTAGAGCCTCTCTCCTGCCGAAAACCTTCTTGTGATATTATCGATTCACTACGTCGTCATTGAAGTCGGCGTAGTCTAGTAGGTAGTGTGTTGGTTTATTGGATGTAAAGCCCCAGACCAAATATCAAAATAAAATACAAAAAGTATTTCTTCGGCGATTTCCTCTCAGCAGATTTCTGGCAAAAACTCGGAAAGTATAAGAAACCCGTCATGAAGAGTTTCTCAAAAGAAATCTATCGTTTGGAGTCGACTTTAAACTGTATGTCCCGCCAATTATGCATAAAATTAACACACACAACATAAGTGGTGTAAGAAACTAGGTCAATAATCCTCCCTGAAGGGTTGTAATGACCAATTATGTTATGTGTATGTCGTCATAGTCTAGTAAGTAATACGTTGGCCTATAAACAAGAGGCCATGTTTCAAACCCTAGGTCAGACATCTCCAACAACACGAAATATTAAATAAATATTTTTCAACAGATTTCTGTCGATCGGAATCGACTTTAAAGTGTAGGTCCCGCCACTCTTGTGTGAAATTAACGTACACAACATTTGTGGTATGAGAAGATAGGTCGTAATCATGACTTAAAGGTCGTAATGATTAATTATGTTTGTGTGTATGTAGGTATTTCAAATCGAAGTATGAAATCTTACGCCAATGTTTTGAGTTTTAGCTTTACATATAGTCGACTTTGACTGACTGAAATATTTTTATTTGTTGTGTTTAAACTTTGACTTTAATTACATGTCATTTTCCTTGGAGGCAGCTACTTCACTTTAAACAACAATAACTACAGCAATAATCATTTCAAAAACATTGTAAATGTTATTCGAGTTGGTGAAATCAAAATAAGAAATGTTTTGCACAAAGAAGCAGGCATGAAGACTAAGACATGATTGTAGAGTTCTAGAGTTGTGTTTGACAGAAAAGTTAATCGTAAATAATATAGAGTTTGTCCCTTTTCTTTTACCTATATCAATGAGGACACTACTCTGTTTGTATATAAAGAACAGTAAACAGAAACAGGAAACTTTTAACCTGAACAATTTTACGCATGGCATAACATAAATAAAATGTTAATAATATTTGTTGTAGAGCATTTTATAAATCGTAAAATGGAGGCCAGTGTAGAATAGCTGTAATCTGATACAAAACTACTAAGACCCACCTCTTCAGCTACCAATTTTCTTTCCTATGTATGCCTGAACACTCGATGTTGCTTAGTTTTTTACAAATTTCGAATATGAATAGTGGTGGTTGGCATTGTAGTACGTGTTAAATCTCTCAAAAGCTTTAAAAATCCATGTTAAAGCCGTTAAACAAATTGTATGTATCATCAATTTTTAAACAAATCCTGTTGTTCATAGTCTTATTTGTAACTTTTATTCTCTTAAGCAAAAAAAGAAAATTTTTTTTCATTTTTATCAAATTTAAATTTAAAGAGTTTCGAACTATATTTTACAATTTTTATCTAAAACTACTCGTAAATGTAACTCAAGTGCACTTTTCAGGATACTTGACCTGGACAACTGTACTAACTGCAGCATTACTATCTCCATTGATCTATTAAATCACGATGAAAATTTGACATCTCATCGAGAACTTTAAGGAGTCATTTCGAAGACCTCGCCTCTATTACCAGAATAGACCCATAAAAGAATAGCAAGCTCCTCAAAATTGTAGAACAATATACGGAAAAAAGGTGTGTCTATGTCCCTCGTACCCAGAGCACAATATCTGATCATAAAACTAATCAAGGTTTTAATAGATTCTGAAGTGCAGTGATTATTACTTTTTTAGAAATGTTGATCACAGGCCACAATATCACCTATGATGGCATAAAGTTTTTGTTCTCGATCAAAATGATCGAGGTAACAGTGCAGGCGTCTTTTCATGCCACGAAACTCAATACTGTTTTAGTGTAGTACTCCTTGAAAAATTTGTTATATTCCTCTAAAATAGCAGCAATTGGTTCCAATCGCCCAATTAACCACACCCATCTTCTGAACATGATTGGAGTACTGGTCAGAAAATTAAATGCAAATGCAATTAAATCATCAAGTAAGTAAGTAGATGCAATATAGCTATTGTCGCTACCAAAAGCTTCGCATCAATAATATTTCAATTTAGTAATTCGCTTAAAGAACACAAAATAAAGTGAAATTTAATCTGGAGGAAGAAACAGAAATACATACGTCTGAACTAATTTGTTCATTCATTTTCACTGTCTTTACTTCGTTTCTATATGAACATGGTTGTAAAGATTTTTCTTTATTTTTTCATATTTTATATTCCGAATTTTGAACATTTCTTTCCATTTCATACACATACAGAGAAATACAACAAAATTGTTTATTTTTTTTTTTTTTATGTTATTTATATTGTTTTTGTCATTTTGGTTAACGCATGACTGCAATTTGTTTCTGTTGCAAGTCCATTTTTAAAGAAACGAGAGGCAGTCACAAAAATATCAAGCAATACTTGCATGAAATGTACTGTAAAGCAGACGAGTGCAGGAAAAAATTTGGAATGAGACTTTTTTCTGTGTGTTATTTTATTTATTGATTTGTTTTTAATTCAATACTTTAGGCTACTTTCCTTTACTCTGAGACTATTTTTCCAATATTTCACTACAAGGCACTAAGTTTCGACACTAAATAATCGCTGTGTATGTTCAGAAGCATATTTAAATTTTTTTCTTGGTTACTCCTCCTGTGTGTATACCCATAGAAATCGAATTGAACAGGAAAATTGCATTTCAGATGTTTGTGCTTGCAACTTCAACTGCCGACATATTGAGTCTCCTTTGACGTCAGGAGTATGAATATGAGTAGAAGCCGAAATAAAACCTTTAGCATTTTATATATCGTACAATGAAATCTTTTTTCCATTTCGTATCAGATTTATAATATGTTCCTTTGACATAAAGTTTCATATTATAACTTAGTACAGTAGTTTTGTAAGTAAGTAAGGCTACGTATTAGTATGTATTATAAAAAAAGAGAAAATAACATGAAGTGAATTCTTTAGACAGCATCGCATGCTACATTGAATTTCTTATTACGTTATTTGTCAATAATTGACAGATGGTATAAACAAAATATAATACGGGGACAGCAACGAGTTTGATAAATGTATGTATATAGGGTGGGCCATTTACAAGTTTAAATGAACAGGTTTAAATAAAACAAAATCGGTTTGAAATTTTCCCAAAATATATTTTTATGTTGTGTAATACAATATTTCCGGCTAAAAATGGGATATTATATCACTCATATGGCTGCCGTGGTTGGCTTCACTCTACTGGACCAATTGAATACTTTTTTTCGAGTGTATGGAGTCGTATCGCGGCAATGACACCAAGAATGTTGACCTTCTCACTGGCATAATACTTTTCTTTAACGGCAAGCCACAGAAAATAGTCCAACGGTGTCATATTGCACCGTCTTGGGGACTAGTTAACATAATAATTTTGGCTTATTAAACGGCCATCAAACGTTTGATGTAATAAATCAATTCTGGTATGAGATGTGTTGCAAGTTGCACAATCCAATTGAAACCAAACATCGTTCATATCAATAACATGAAGAGCGGGTACGAAATAATTAGTTATGGTGTAAAGGTTGTGCCGTCCTCATTTTCCGAGATAGGGAACAGTCACTCGTAATGAGAGTAAGAATAGGTGCGGCTTGTCTTAACCCCAAAACATGGCATTTTGGCTTATTAACGTACCCACCGAGATGAAAAAGACTTCCATCCGAAAAGCTGATTTTTTCTTAGCAAAATCGACATCATCGTACAGTTTCAACCAATCAAACCCAAAGTGGCTCAAGCGTAAATCAATTCATTACGTTCAGTAGAGACAATTTTCGGACAGAATAGAACGACAGAAATATTAACAGATTTAAATCGTTAGACACCCGATACAAAACGCTGCAATTACAATGTCGTCAGCATAGGCAACAACTTTATTGCCTGAAGTATAAATTGAATAAGAATGAGCATTGAATGAATATATCAAAGGTTAAGACCTCTATACAAAAAATTGTAAAGAAAAAGGCTACTTTGTAGGAATTAAGCTACGCTTAAAGCTATGCTAATTCAACATTAGCTAATTTAATCTTATTGGATAGCTACATCTTATTACAGCTCGAACTGAATTATTCCAAAAAATTCCCCGAAAATATCTTTATTTAAATGCATATGCACGATATGATTTAATGGTTATGGCTATTAAACTTGCCTTCGTATGTTGCAAAATAAAAATTTTCATTTTACTCAACTTTTATATGGTGACCATGAACGTTTTGGAAATATTTCTGTCTTTAAAGTAATCACTCTCTTAAAATCCTTTTTCAATCGTTTGTAGCATCCAAGCATTAATTTATTTGATTGACACAACAACAACTATTTTTTATAATTTTTTTTTTTTTTTGCAAAATATTTGTCTTCTATGGTTATTCAGAAGAGTTATCAGGCAACAAAAAAATAAATAAGTTTCGAACTCCACAGTTTAAATGTTTTTCAACGCTAGTTGACGGCAATTGCGACAGAGATGATGATGTTGATACTAGGGATGCCAATAGAGAAATCGTATTATGTATTATGAACCTGAAAAAAATTCTATTTCACTCGACTTTGATAATAGCATCACAGATGAGTGAAAACCCTACTTTTATTGACAAAAAGTTAATTGATGCCATCGAAGAATGCGAAAGCCATACAAAACGAATTAATAGGTTAACTGATTTAGATACTCAAAGGTCCAAAGAAATAGATTTATTTACATCAGGAGATGATAGAGGTGAATACTTAAAAGCTATCTTGATTGCGAGAAGAATTTTTTAACGGCAGCGTTTGTTGACCACAAAATTCGTTCAAGCCTATCAGATCACATGTTAGATGCTTTTATCTTTTTGTTGGAATCCAAATGATTTCCTTAAAACTAATGCATTTGCATATGCATGTTTTGCTTTTTTTTATATTTTATTTTTAATAGCATATACGGAAAGTGGTTACATTTGGACTCATCAAACTAGATAACACGTTTCCAATCAAATGGAAAGCAGTACTGCTAGCGCAGATCCAGGGAACGTGTTCAAAGATACCATGTGAAGCAAACTGTTAAACATAGTGGTGAAAATATTTTGGTTTGGGGATGCTTAATATGATGACATGTTGGCCCTCTACATTTAGTAGAAAGAGGATTATCTAAAGATTCTGCAAACCCATCTTCCGAATTTTATGGACAAATGTGCATATCCCGAATAAGAAATTATTTCCCAACAGGATAGTGATCCGAAGCACACAGCAAAAATTGTAAAGTTATGGAATGGGAAACAAAATTTTCAGTTGCTGGAATGGCCGCACAAAGTCCCGACCTCAATCCGATTAAAAATTTTTGGCCATTCGTGAAAATCCGGCTCCGACAGTACGAAACAGCCGCAACAAACATGGTCAGAGTTTGGGATCGTATAAATGCGAAATGGCATCGAATTCCGAAAGATCTTATTTATCATTTGGTAGAGAGCATCTCCAACCACGTAAATCAAGCTATTTCTAATAAGGGTCTATGGACCAAATATTAAAATTGGGTTAGTTTCTTGAATTTTCTTGAAACGTGCAAAATTGAGTTTATGTGGGTTATTTTTGTTTTTTCATTCAAACTCATTGAATTCATATCATTAATAATTGTTTTTTTACTGGTATTTGTTAAAAATAAAATAAAGAATTAAAATTAATTTTTCTTTTTGTATTTGCTTGTATGGTTTTGTTTTTGTGGATGACGAAACTCAGTATTGTGAACATGCACTCACTTCTGCTCGTCACTGTAATTCTAATAGACATAATTTGAATACAAATGATTTTGTTAACAAAATATTTTTATTATTAAGAGAAAATCACGATTTATCCCCTGATTTTTCAGGATTTTTTTATTACAAATTATCCCGAAATATCCCGGGATTTCGGGATTGGGATTTACCAAATCCCGGGATTTTTAAGAATCGATCCCGTTTGGCATCCCTAGTTAATACTGATGACGAGGACGACGATATTATTTTGTAATAAATTCTTGTTGTTGCTGCTGTTGTTGTTTATCTTAATGATGATGACAATGATTATTGTTCTTGTTTTAATGTATTTTCTTGTTATTGCTGTTATTATTATTGTTGTTGTCCATCATTTACATAATTTGTAACTTTTTTTTATATATTTTTAGTAGTCTGCGGAAACTGTTTTATTTATTATTATTATTTTTTTTTTGTAACAAACGCACAGACTCTGCTACAGTTGAAAGGACAACCTCAACATCCACAACAAAAACAAGCATAAAAAGGATTCCTTTTTTAATACATTTTATTTGAGGCAAACCAAAGTTATTAAAATTTTATTAAAAGGAATTTATCTATGGCCATTAATTTAAATTTATGTTCAACAAAAAAACAGCAACAATATTAACAATATTATGTACATAGCATGGCAACAATAATAGGGTTATCAATGGCAACAGTATTCTCTGTTATTATATTGATTAAGAAAACAAGTCATGTGTGACATTTTTTGCTACAAAACTAAGCTTGGTGGTATACCAGGAGAAGAAATCTACTAAATTGCCTGATTAAAGATTCCTTATTTCAAATAAATGTATGGGGATGATGATTGTTAAAAGTTCGAAATTCTACAGTACCCGACAAATTGTTGACGTATAGGTCTAGTATTTTTAATAACTATTGCTTACTATTCATAAAATTTTTATATCTTTAGATATCCAAAAGTCAACAAAAAAATTTCGGTCCTATAGAAGTCTGGAAACGCTTTAAGTGTCGTGGTAGAATTGATTTAAAAACAAAAAGTAAAGATGTGCTGGCCGTAAAGGATGAAAAATATATGCTTGAAAAAAATAACTTTAACAATTTTTCATTATTGTTTTGTTATAAAATTAAACAACTACAATTTCTCATTAGTAAATTGAAAGGTCAAAGCCATGCAAAACAATTCGGAATACATTTGAAGACAGAAAAATTGTCATGAGGAATTTATAAACACTTTATTCTTCCGCCAAACATTATGTTCAACGTATTCCTGAAGCATCAAAATGGTTTAATAAGAAACACAAAATCCACGTCCGCTTTCATATTTATTGGATTAAGAGTTTTTAAATGAATTCTAAGAAATACGCATGCAACCAGGAGCAATTCTTCCAAGTGGTTGATCTTAATGGCCTTTGAAATTTTACTCTTATGCCGCTATCTAGGTGACAGTTACAGTAGTATAGTTAGCGTTTGCTTACTTAATTTTTATTATTTGATGAATACTCTTAGCAACTAACACTTACATACCCCCCTTCGCATGAGACTATTCAACGATGCAAGCTCTTTAAAACAATACACCCACACTAGGGATGCCAAACGGGATCGATTTTTAAAACACCCGGGATTCAGGATTTTGTAAATCCCGATCCCGAAATCCCAGGATATTTTGCGATAATTCGGGATCCAAAAATCAGGGGAAAAATCGGGATTTTCTCTTAATAATAAAAATATTTTGTTAAAATAATTTGTATTCCAATTATGTCTATTAGAATTATATGCTATTAAAAATAAAATATAAAAAAAAGCAAGACAAAAAGTAACAAAAAAGCGTACATTAATAAAAATAAAAATTATACATGCATATGCAAATCCATTAGTTTTAAGAGATTTATTTGGATTCCAACAAAAAGATTAAAGCATCTAACATGTGACCTGATAGGCTTGAACGAATTTTGTGGTCAACATACGCTGTCCTTGAAAAATACTTCTCGCAATTAACATTTGTTGGTAAAATAGTTCCAAGATAGCTGTATGCAGCTTGTAAATATTCATCTATCACCTCCTGATGTAAATAAATCTATTTCTTTGGACAGTTGAGTATCTAAATCAGTTAACCTATTAATTCGTTTTATAGAGCTTTTGCATTCTTCGATGGCATCAAATATCTTTTTATCAATGGAAGAAGTGTTTTCCTTATCTGGGATGCCATTATCGGAGTCGAGTGATTATAATTTTTTTCTCAAGACGTTTTGCAGTGTCAAAATACATATGAATTCACAATCCCGAAAATCCCGCTAAATCTCGGGACAAGTTTTTAAAAATCGCGGGATTCGGCATTTCTGAAGCCCGAAAATCCCAGGATTTCGGAATTCGGGTTTTCCCGATTGAAATGTTCCAATTTAACTGGCATCGCAGAAAAACACAAAAAAAAAAAAATAGATTTTTGTCTGATACACATACACATTCTCTATTTTATTTAATTCTGTTTTGTATTATTATTTTTTTGATTCGTTTTATTTTTAATAAAAAGGAAGTGATAGTTTTAAATATCAATTTGTTGTTTCTAACTTTTTTACGACGTCGCCACCAGAAAAATTAAAAAAAATGAAAATCTGTTTAAAACTTAAATAAAAACCCCTGAGGAAATGCACCTGAGGGACAAAACTATAATATGATAATGTAATACATATTGTGAGCAAGTGCTTAAGATTTTTAAAAGTGGAAGTATTATTATTGATGCAACGTACGTAACAATTCAGAGCCAAAGTCAAAGAGTTTTGTTCTGGGGTTATGTGCACAACACTTTAATCAGGATTACAACCTAGCTTTTCACACCTAGTTTACACACGTTATGTGTGTTGATTTTATCGTGACGGGACCTAGAGTTTAAAGTCCACTCTAAACGACAGATATTTGAGAAACTCTTCATGATAATTTTATTTACTCTTAGAATTTTTGTCAAAAGACTGTAGAAGGAAGCCGGCGGAGAAATATTTTTTTATACTTCATATTGTTCGACATATCTGAACTGGGCTTTTAGGCTCGGTCTCGCGTCTAATAAATTAACACACAACCGACTAGACTATGATGACTCCAAATTCTTCAAACAACATTTAATTTATTAAAGACTAAAACCATGTGCTGAATATATAGCATCTGTTGTTATAGGTTATATGCCCACTAGATTACCCTCTCTTTTACCAAATTTAATATGATTTTAAATGCATTAATTGTCTAGTACAAGTGTAAAATTAAATAAATTCATTTTTTCATTCCTCTCTTACTCTTGCTTACGTTATTTGCAATTTCATTTAATGTCCCTGAAAAAGTGTGAAACAAGAAAGTAAGAATAAGAAAGAACTCTGCCGCTGAAATCATCTACTACAATACTCATCCACATCACTTGTCCCCATTCAAGCCACTGCAGAGTAAGCAACTGAACGACGTTACTCAGGCTTATGGAGACATTGCAACATAAACTTGTGATGCAACGTACAATATTTGCGTGTATATCTTTCCTCCTATTTTCTTTTTTGCCGCAAAAACAGAAATGTATACGTTGAGAACACTCTCAACGTGTAGTTAATATGAGAAGGCAAAAGTATTTCTCGTTTCTCAAGTTTTTCTCGTTGTTGCCAGCAGCGAAAATTAAATAAATAAACATAAATGTATATATACTAGGGATGCCAAAAGGGATCGATTTTTAAAAATCCCGTGAAAAATACTTCTCGCCATCAACATTTGTTGGTAAAATTGTTATAAGATAGCTGGATGCCGCTTGTAAATATTCACCTCTACTACCTCCTGATGTAAAAAATCTATTCCTTTGGACAGTTGAGTATCTAAATCAGTTATCCTATTAATTCGTTTTATAGAGCTTTTGCATCCTTCGATGGCATCAAATAACTTTTTATCAATAGAAGTGGGGTTTTCCTCATCTGAGAAGCTATTATCAAAGTCAAGTGATATAGAATTTTTTTCTCAGGACCTTTTGAAGGGTCAAAATACATATGAATTCACAATCCCGAAAATCCCGATTTTGTGAATCCCGAATCCGGAATTTCCTAATTGGCATCCCTAATATATACGTAGAGGTAAAGAAAATGATAACGTATAAGACAGAAAGCGATAGAGGAAGAGAAGAACTTCTTAAGATAGCAGCATGAGTATTACATTACAATCTGCAAAGTAAACATTTACTTGCATGCTTTGAGGTAAATTGTTTATTGTTTACGCGCTTTTTTGTTTTTGTTTTTAAATGCTCAGAAATTTGAATTCTCAACCTTTAGACGTTTGTATACGTCTTGAGGCCATTTTAAATATATTCTGCATGTGTATATCCATAAAACAATGTCACGTAAGGAAGGAGAAATAAACAAAAACTAGAAATGGCGAATTTTTAATTTGGAAACGGAGAAAAAAAATTGAGTAGGCTATATAGTGCACACAAAGAGACTTGACGCAACTATATAAAAATAAGCAGAAAATATGGAATATCTTACCCGCCTACTCTTCTTAACTTTTCTATCATTTTCTCTTCTCTATATCGTGACACTTCATAGCGCAATGTAGTTCAATGTAGTACAATTTCAGTTCGTTGTTGTCCAAAAGAGCAGGAGCTAGAAAACAATATCTTCTACCTGCCTAAACCCAGAGTTAATTGCATTGCAATGTGCGTTAGCACTGTAAGTGAATACATTTAAAACCACTTACTGAGTACCCAACTACAGGTTTTCTTTGACTTAAAATTTAAATTTTAATCTTGTTGTCTCTCTCTTACTGAATTACACGCTTGTCTTTACTATTCTCTGTTATCTTTTGGTTGTTGGGCATCTTTTTTTTAATAAAACATTGTTCCGTTCTAGTTCAACGTCAGCAGTTTATCTTGTTCTATACCTCTGCACAGTATTGTATTTAAAGTCCTGGTAATTTTCTGTACCAAACCAACATTTTGCTTTGGAACGTGATATGTTAAAGGAAAGGGACTACACAGGTTCACAGAAATATTTAAATTGAATAATAAATTTCGTTAAAATGCTGGTGTCATAATGTAGTGTTAAATTCTTAACAAATTTTGTGGTTTTTGCGGTTAAAAGGCTATCAGCTTGTATTTAAAAATTCTTCATCTCTGCCTGTTTTTGTCATTCCCATATTTTTTTTTTTTCTTCTGTTAGTATAGTAGACTGTAGCTGTAGGTTGTAGAAAGGCTTGTGAGTGTATTTTAATGTTATTTGAATACGCTAATGGGTCCTCTAATCTTTTTGATAAAATCGTGGTTTTTGTAACATTTAAGTCTGTGTTGTGTTACACACAAATGGCCATTAAATTTAATGTAAATTTAATTGATTTATTTTTTATAATTAAAACAGTTTAAATAGCACAAAAAAGATAAGATTTTGAATCCGTTGGCAAATATTAAAGAAGGTTATCGCTGATAATAGAGTAACTGTCCCCATTTCGAGAGGAGGTATTTAATAAGGTACACACAAAGAAGTGTACTTTGGTTAAAGAAACAGTGCACAAACTGTTGATGTCCTTAGATGTTGTATATAGGTATCCCGCTGATTTAGACTACATGTATAGGTTGACTAACCGCATGTGGTTGTTTAGTCTACAAAAAAGGGGAAAAAAAGAAATGAATTAAATTGTTTGTAATGCTATTTATATATGCGAGTAAATTTTTTTAATTAAAGTTGCTTAATGAAGGTTATAAATACTGGACTTGAAATGCACAATCTTATCCACACTAACGCAGTACAATAAATTGATTTCGAATTGTTTAAAAATTCAATTCTAGCGAACGGTTTACTTTACGCACATTCTTGAATTTATTAAAAGTACCATCGACGTCTATAAATATACCACAGAAGTACTAAATGTGTATACTTTTTTGATTCTACAGTTGTTCGCTATAACCTTCAAGTTGAATTGGTAATTTTCAGAACTACCAACGGCTATAAAACTCTAGGTCATGCTATTGCGTCTATGTGGTATCATTACCAAGAAACAATGTTTATTTTGGTTTTCAATGTTTAGCACAACAAAACAAGTAATGGAAATTGTAAAGAAAAAAAAAAAAAAAATAAAGAAATGTTATGCCTGTCACACAGTGACCAAACATACAAAAAATTAATCGAAACATGCCTGCTGTGCAACGACGCACACACGAGACAGAAGTTTGAATGAATGAATTCATTTAATGCTATAATGAAGATGTAAACACCTGGTAAAAGGATTCTAATGAGTATTGTGTTGAGTTACTTAAATAAATATTCATTTTGGCATTTTGGCTCTGAGAGTAATTAATAACAAAATCCCTTCACAAATTTGTCGTCTATAGATCCCGTCACTTTGGAACATACGCATAATTTTTCATTGCTATGCTTCAGTCTGGATTACGACCGTTTATGTTTTGCGTGTTAATTTTTTACATGAATGGCGGGACCTACAGTTTAAAGCCGACTCCGAACAAGAAATATTCATCGCAATTTTACGTTACTCTTAGTGTTTTTACCAGAAATCTGCTGAGGGGAAGTCGCCGAAGAAATATTAACATTTTATTTTGTTGAAGATGACTAACCTAGGTTTGCAACTAAAGTTTCACGTCCAATCTGATACATATTACATATTAAACTACGGTAACTTCTATCGAAGTATCACACACATGATAAATGTCTATTAATTTGGATAGCGGTTGATATCGAATTGTATATTTAAATCAATAAATCAAACTTTTCATTGCCAACATTGTGGAACAATGTGATGACCAGTCTTGTAGTTTCATAGGAAGCACAATTTTCACAACTGGCGGCTTACGATACTATGTAACTGGTTCTGTAATGCCATATGGTGATAGAGCCTTCTAATATCTAGTATACATCTACTATATCAAGCAATGTTTTCCTTTAAGGTACTGACTAAAAGAAGAAAAATTTAAACTGCGTGTCTGTGAACAGCACAAAAAAAAAACGGATTGACCCACATGACTGAAAATGCCTCAAAGATAAACAGATTATGGTCAGATGTTGCCAGCAAACGACTAATTGTAAAACAATGCTCAAACCAAGGCAGGATGCAAATAACAACTATTTTGGCAATAAACGTGCGATTGATATTAAGGAAGCTGCTGTAATGGGAGTTGTTGCTCTGCCATTTTATGCCTCGTGGTGCGAAGCATGGCATTAGGGTCATACAAAATTTTTCTTGTTAAATACTTATAATTTAGTAAACACTTCAATTATTAATAAAAACATGTTAATCTTTAGGGAAAGAGGCCATACACGGATAAAAACCATAAAAATACGTTGTAAAAAGCAACATAAGAATTTTTCACTTTTTTTTTGCAGAATATATCTCTCATAATTTACTTGAGATATTGTTTAGAAACTATAAATCCATAGCTCAGTTACTGTGACTCAAATTCATGGAGTTCGTAGTACAATAAATACATTAGGAACGCTTTAAAATAATTAATTTTTTTGGAAATCAAGACTGACAATTTAGCACGCTACGAATTTATAAATTCTACGCACTTATACATATACAATCAATATGAACGTATGCGTTCAGTAAATGCATACATTTATTATCTACAGAAGATACCATCTAATTAGAAAGAAGAAACTTTGTATAGTTTGAGAAGACAATTCAGATTGTAAAAGCAAGCGGCAATGCTGCTCTCATATGGTTAACTCCACCGATTCTGCGAAAGTCTAACGGTCGTTGGTTTTGGGAGCGATTTTAAAGCAGTCAAACTTAAAATGTGAAACTCTGATGTTGATTAGGACCGAAGTCACTCTAGTCTAGTGGGTAGTATGTTGGTTTAATAGACGTGAGCCCGTATTCCAACTCCTGGTTCAGAAATGTCGAATAAAATGAAATGTGAAAAAGAAAATCTTTTGGTAAATTCCTCGCAGTAGTCTACTGGCAAAAAGTTTGGGATTAAAAAATGAAAAGCTTCTCAACAACGTTCGGACTTGAACTTAAACCGTAAATCACGCCACTCATGGATAAAATTAATGCACACGACAAAGTTGGAGGGAGAAGCTAGGACGTAATCCTGACTAGAGAATTGTAATGATTAATCAAATAAGTAATGTTAATTAGGACTTTTAATTCAAGTCTGGGGCATCGTTTTATGTTATATTACAAAGGCTCTGATTTAATTCCGATCTTTTCTTGTGAAAAATCCTAAATTAGTAACAGTTCATAAAAGTACTTTTTCTAATTATCAAACCATGGGTGTGCATTCATATTTTAATACTGTATGTAAATTTAAATTTATATTTAATTTCAGTTACTGTTGTTTATTTCGAATTAAGTGTGTGTGTGTGTGTGTGTGGGGAAGTGTAAATTTATGTAGGTGAATAAACTGTACGAAAGAGAGTCTATAAATAATCGGCTGTTAAAAGGGAAACAATTGTAAAAATTGTAAGGGAAGTTGTTATGCGGAAACGTTTGTTGATGTTTTTGTAATTTTAGTTATTGTTATTGTTGTTTTTTCATGCACTTACATGTTTAAATTTTCAGCTGTTGTCGTAGTTTTTTTTACACAAGGGGGCCTATTCTATGCCCACTACGAAAGTAAAGGGTATGTATATACGTTTGCGTTAATAGTAGTTATAAGCCACGTGCCATTTTTTTTTTTTGTTTTCTCGTATACATTTTTGCTATTATTGTTGCTGTTTCACAATTGCAAATTTGTGGACGAGTAGAATCATCAGAGTATCAGAATATTGAACAGCATGTAATGCAATATGATGGAGTTTTATTGTTTTATTTTCCATTGCCATTGCTCTGGTATTTCTATATATAATTTTCGTATAAATATTTGAATTCTTTTCAATTTTATTTGTTTTTAGGGATACGACAGAATATGTTTTACAAAAATTTGTAAAACATTGTTCATATACAGACATGCTTGAACAACATTTTGATTGATGTACGACATACGGAATACTAGAATAATAAAATAATATTCAGCATAAATCATTTACAAGAATATCTTGCCAATTAGATGGATGTACCCTTATGGCAGATTAAAAAGTTTTATTGCATATGAAAGGATATCAATATTACAACTTAATCCTCACGATTATGTTCGAATATAATTATTTATTCTTCTTTATTAATGATTGATTATTTATATGTAATTGAGTGGAATTGATATGTTTATTTTAAAATTATTATTTGTTGTATTAGTATTGAAATTGAAAATGTTGAAAATAATCAAAATTTTATTGTTTAACATAATTCAAGATGATATTGGTTGCGCTGAAAAACTCCAACAGGATTATAGTGGCATATTGACGAATAGAATTTCTCTTAGGAATAAAATTCTGATTTGTTTTATAGTGAAAAATTTTACTTTTCTGATATTGTAATGTTGGCATAGACAGGTACCAATCATCATCTAAGCTTCTACGTGTTGTGAGAAATAGCAGCTATAAATCCATATCATGTATCCATGGATTACTTCACTGTCATATTGAGTTGGTTGAGTTGAGTGGTAAAGTATTATTAAAGGGGAGTAATTTTTGTTTTTTTGTTTTATAAAACCAATACTCAGGGGATAGCCCCTACTCATGCAGTGCATTCTGCAGGTTTTTTTTTTAGTGAAAGGTAGAAAGAGGGAAGATGCGAATGGCAAGGAAACGAGTTGCTGCCAGGTGACTATAAAATGGCCAATGCCATACCTTCACCGTTAAACAATCTATAGCAATCGTACCCAAAAAGCCCGCAGTTTTTCACACTACTTATGTTGTGTGTGTTAATTTTTTACATAAGTGGCGGGACCTACAGTTTAAAGTTGACTCCGAACGACAGATTTTTGAGAAACTTTTCCTGGCAATTTTATTTACTCTCAGAGTTTATGCCACAAATCTGCTGAGAGCAAATCGCCGAAAAAATGCTGGGACTCGAATCCTGGCTTTACGTCAAGTATTCAAATCCTGCCCAAAGTTTTTAGTTAAAACTTTTTTATAAAACGGTATTCTTATTTTTACATTCAGAAAGCAAAAGATTTTGATTAGTAATGAAATAAAAGAGAGACGGCCATCCAGGACAATAAAATAATGATCAATTAATACTCCCGAGTACTTCAACAAGAAGTGAAGATCAAATGGGGAAAATAGACGGAAGCGCCACATAGACAGAATTCGATGTCACTATTTAGTTTAATAAAGTAAAAAACAAATCGAATGAATATATATGCTGTCGTCTAATAGGCCAATCCACTAACTACTAGACTACGGCGATTAAAATCTAAAATTATATTCTAGGCTTCTTTTAGGCCGCTGAAATTATCACTCTTTATTTGCACTGCGTTTCCGTTTACTTCATGTACTTTGTTACCATAATTTGCAAAACTTTTTTGCGCGTTTAAGCACTCTTCAAGAAAAATGTTTTACTTCTGTTATAAAAATTTAAATGCATATGAAAAATCTCAATTAAGGTTTTTTTATTTAAACTATTAATATCTTAATGGCTTATATTTTCTGATTTTTTCACTATTATTTAACTGTATTAGATGCCAGAAACATTTCTTCAAGGATAGTGTCGATGCTTTGAAACATTTTGAATCTCTGACAACTAGTCTTACTCATTATTATTATATGTTCGACTATCGTTTAGCAACAATCATCAAATCATCTTATCAAATAAAATAACAACAGCAGTTGGCTTTAATTATAATGCGGTAGACCGCATCAGATGTCAACATTTAATTTATTAACTCTTTGTCTCTTTCCCTATCCTTTATTTCTTTTGCCATCAACTTAATTTATACACTCACTCATACTCTCCCGTTTTCAGTTTCTCAAACACACGCAGTCAATTACTCAGTAGCCAAAACAAATGTGGTGAAAAATATTCCAAAAAGTCATGCGTTAAATTGATCACTTGCGGTATTTGACAGTTAACCGCAATATTCTAATGAAATGAACACCCGAAATAAATGAAAAAAAAATATGCAAACAACACAAAAATATATCCGAAAATAAAAAGGAAACACCTGTTTACATACATAATTGGCCATTACAACCCTTCAGTCAGGATTACGACCTAGCTTCTCACACCACTTATGTTGTGCGCGTTAATTTAATGCATGAGTGGCGGGACCTACAGTTTAAAGTCGACTCCGAACGACAGATTTTTGAGAAGCTTTTCATGGCAATTTTTACTCTCAGAGTCTTTGCCAGAAATCTGTTGAGAGGAAGTCGCCGAAGAAATATTTTTTTCGTTTTGATGTCTGACCTGGGATTTGACCCCGGGCCTTTTGTCTAATAAGCCAACACACTACCCACTAGACTACACCACCTGTTTAGGGAATTTAAATTTAAATAAAATTGTTACAGAATTTTTGGGATTTCTTTTCTGAAATTTTCTTCATTGTTAGTGGTATTATTCAGTTGAATTTCTCTCAGTAAAGAGAGAGTAAATAAAAATTACCACTAAAAAGTTTCTCTAGAATTTGTGCTTTGAAGTTGACTTTAAACTGTAGGTCTCGCCATTTAATCATAGCTGACAGATTTTACGATTTATTGTCATTTATGCTACTTTTTAATTCCTAAAAGCCAAAAAATTACAACTTCTAAATCGGACCATCCTGGTAATAGAGCATAATTTATCATTCGCCGCACAAGACAATTTTAAACATTTGATTGTAGATTTAGGGTATACCCCTACCTTATGCAGTACATTGTATTGGAACTATGAAAATATGTCATGGGAAGGAGGAAAGAGGGAGCAACGTTTTGGACACTAGGTTTGAAATCTTTTATACCATATGTAACAGGAAATACATCTGCAGGCAGGAATAGCCCTACCAAAAAACGAATTTTGTCTATATTGCAGTGTTCGATCCACTGGCCAATGAACCAATGGAGTTGTATTCTGTTCTCAGTCGATTATAAATGGTGTAAATAGTAAGAAGATCAGATGAAGTGCAGTAAATACAACAAATATTGCACCGTCTTAAGAAACCAAGACACTGAAAAATGTGTCAGTTCCAGTGAACATCACACTGAATTTCCATGCCCATACGTCTAGATTTTCTAACTCCCTGATATTTAGACCACAGATGGGTATAGATGATGCAATATTATTGCTACTTGACATTGACTTTTTAAAAAACTATTAATTTATTTGTTAATTTTTTCTGAAGATTTTTTTACGATTTCAATGAACGATTCTGACATTTTTTTTCTCAAACATTTTACGACTTGATGCCTCATTTATCTGGCAACTATGGGTGTGAGAAGCTAGGTAGTAATCCTGGCTGCAGGGTTTTAATGACTAATTATGTGCATTTGTTTGTACGTGAAAATAAAACCTTTCTTGCCAGACTACATTTAAGGCCTATAGTGCAAAAAAAATTCTGAAAATGCTATTTTTCTTGTGGATTGTACAATTTGTTCATTCAATTTTGATCGATACTGTATATAGTTGTACTTCAAGTTGTTGCCCGTATTATATTGTTTATAAAATCTGTCAATTATGACAAATAATGTAATAAGAAATTCAACGAAGCATGCGATACTGTCAGAAAAAAGGCTTTTCAAGTTATTTTATTTCTATTTTAAATAACATACAGACATGTTGTAGCCTTGCAAACATTTTTCTACATTGTGAAGTGTTCCGAGTTTTTCTGTCGGAGAAATATGTTATAAATTTAAGACGAAATTGGAAAAATGCAATTCCTGCATAGCCAAAGAGTCTCAATGGTTGGCAGTTGAAGTTACTGGCACAAATGTCTGCAATGTAACTTTCATAGACATATAAATGAGGAGTGCGCATGGAAAATTTGTTCATGCTTCCTGGCATATATATTTTAGTGTGGTTTTTAAATATAGATCAAAATCGATGAATAAAATATAAAGAAAATTTGAAAGACAAAATAAACAAGACAACAGACTTTTTAATGCTTTTGCCTTGTACAGGAATGCATGTTAGTCCCTCTTTTCTTTTAAACTACAATTGCAACATAACATATTGCAGTCATGCATTACCAACAACTTACCATGTTTATAAAAAAATTAAATACAAAAAAAATTCTTAAAATGCTGTTATAGCTGTGCTCATATAGGAAACTAGCAAAGACAGTCAAAATAAATAAACGAAATCGTTCAAGCACATGTACAGTAGCGAGCACAAAAAATGCAACGCTGGGTAAAATTATCTTTAAGTGCGATAATTTTAAAAAAATAGTGACCAGTTCAAAATATTTCTTTGGGTTATTAATCCCTACAGTTATAGATACCTATTATCAATAACATTATGTACATATTTTTAATTAATGATATATTATTTTGTCATTTATTAAAAAGAGTGCGAATTTCATTAAGTTAAATAGTAATTCTTACAAAAAAAATCTTAAAATTAATATTTAGTGGCGTAGCCCTTATTTTTTATGACTTCTTGCAACCTAGAAGGCATATAGTCGACTAAAGCTATTAATGTGTTAATGGATATTTTCTCCCATTCACTTTTCAAAATTTCTTCTCTTAACTTCCCGATCTAATAGCTCCCATAGATTTTCTATGGGGTTTAGATCGGGGAGACTGTAATGGCCAATCCAAAACATTGACATCATTGTCGCTTAAAAAGTTTCGAGCTGAGCGACTTGAGTGCTTTGGATCGTTATCCTGTTGGAATATGCTACCAGGAGGCATTTTTTTCCCGCAGATTAGGAAGCAAGTGTTCTCCAAGGATTTCACAGTACTTCTTGGCGTCCATTTTTCCTTCGATTTGAGTTAAGGGACCTACCCCATAGTATAATTTTTTTAAACATATCGTTCCTTACCCCACACCATTATTGATCCACCGCCATATTTTACGGTTGGAAGTTGATATCTTGGAGAATATCTCTGTCCAGGGCGGTCTTCGAACAAAATTTATCCCATCGGAGCCAAACAAATTAAATTTGCTTTCATCGCTCCACAAGACTTTAGCCCATTGTTCATTTGACCAATCCTTGTAACGTTTTGTAAATTCCAGGCGCTTCTTTTTATTGATTGCACTGATGAGAGGTTTCTTTGCGGGTCGTCTCGCATGCAAATTAGCCTTTTTCAACCTACGGCGAACAGTGTGAACGCCTATAGAGACTCCCATTTGCTCATTTGCGAAATTAGCAACGTCCACTGCGGTCTTTCGTGGATCTTTTTTAACCAGTGCAATCATCTGGCGGTCTTGGCGAGAGGTAGTTTTTCGAGGATTACCACTACCTGGTTTCCTTTCCACACTATTTCTCAAGGAAAATCGAGATTTAATCCGATATACGGTTGATTGATTTACACCAAAGAGGTGTCCAACTTCACGCATGGATTTTCCTTCTTCTTAGGCTTTAATGATTGCAGTTTTGCTGTCAGCTCAGAGCTGCTGCTATTACAAAACACATGTTGTATAACTTATTTAAGAAATTTTCAATTATAATTAAATAAATAACTTACTTTAACTATTTTTTTATTATGTTGCATTTTTTTTTGCTCGCTAAAAATTTGCACTTTTTTCACTAATTCAAAAATATTTAACTTTTTAAAGCAGAATTTGGAATAAACTGTGGTGACTTTGAAAACTTATAATTGAAAGAATTAACAACAAAAGAAAATAGATAAATTAGTTACCGTTATTTTGAAACAGATCTTATTAAAGATCAAATGGCACAGTGTTGCATTTTTTGTGCTCGCTACTGTATATCTGCTTCTTCTTCTTTTATATTTCATTTTATTTTGTCTTCTTTAAACGAATTATTAAAGTGAAATATTAGTGAAGCGAAGCTATTGGAAAGTAACATGAAGTGGAAAGTGCCTTGAAATTAATTCTTTCACTTTCGTGTTATTGGTGCACTTATTGCTTAACTCATTTGAAAGAATTATATTATTTTATTTAGTTTTACAATTAGCGAGGCAACTGCAAAAACTTCTTGTACTAATAAAGGACTCTAATTAATTTAGTTGTCTGCTGTTGCTTCTTGTTTCAAGTTAATAAAAAAGTTTTCTGTTTTCCACCGAATTGCCTCACTTAAATTGAAAAACAGGCAAAACGCATTGGAATAGAAAAAAACTGTGGACTGAAGGGCATTAAACTTTACTTTTAAGTAGCATTTTATTTAACTTTATGCCTGGTATTCCAACAAGGATTGCTGCAGGAATATTAAAAATCTTAGAGAGCATGTGGTCGCCATACTCTTGTGATTTGTGTTTTAGTTTATGCACATCAGTAATTATATTCTGATTGGATGAGCACCTTTCTGCAGCAGAAGACTGGAAGTAAACTAATCGCCTTAAAAAAGCTTCTCAAATCAGTTGATTGAACTCGTAACCACGCCACTCATGGATAAACATAACAAGCATAACTTTGTTGTACGTGAGCAGAATCATACCGAGAAAATTTTTGTAGACAGTTCTGTAGCCGGCGTAGTCTAGAGAGTAGTGTGTTGGTTTAGTAGCCGTAAGACTATGGATAAAACGCCAGGTCAAACAATTCCCGCAAAAATTCTCTGAGAGTAAAAAAAATTGCCATGAAAAAGTTTATGAAAAATTTATCGTTCGGACTTGACTTTAAACTGTAGGTCCCAACATTCATGTATACATTAAGACACACAGCATAAGTGGTGAGAGGATCTTGATCGTTATCTGAACTGAAAAGTGGTAATGATCAATTAAGTGTGTATGAGACTCCACCATAAGGCATAAGGATTATCGTTGTCGACTCATTCTATACACTAAATAAAAAATTATTCTTTCAAAACGCTATTCATCTTTGAGGTCTGTTTGCCGACAGTCCTTCTACATTCAGAAACTATCAGACTAATTATAGAGGCGAAGACTAAGTTAACTAAACCCAGATATTTTAAAGGCGTTTTGTTGGTATTTCCAACCTTATTAAGAATTCTTCTTTCGTTTCTTTTCTCTTAACCTACATTAATTTATTGTTTTATTTTTCAGTTTTTTTCCAATTTTATTTCGGTTAATCTATGACATTGAAATCACTCACAAACAAGCATTTCTGGTCTGCTGTGCTTTGCACACAAACCTTGACCAACTAATATTGCAGGACAGCTTATAATAATCTAATTGAGACTACTTTTACGTCTTTTGATTTTTAACACCGTCTAATCGAAATGTCCTTTATAGTTGACCCTTTCTCATTTCCTTCCATTGCTTCATGTTACTTTCTTTTTGTTAGTATTATGCAACAACCTCTTCATCATCAGTATTAACATCAGCTTGAGCATTACGTTTAACTCGATTGTTTTTAGATTATGTGCTTGAAATGATTAAGTATTTCAATGGACGATGCAGATGGTGGTGGTGGTACTGGTGTCCGACTCAAGTGCCTAGAAAGTAGTTGACAACTGCTCTTGAATTAGTTTAACGAGTACTTTTAGATAAAAACAATGAAAAGAAAAAAAAATGTTGAAACTATAAACTACTTCATCTGTTTGCTGTAAATGTAAAAACGTTTTTTGTTTAAGAGTAGAAGTCGGAACTAAGAAAATAAACAACAGGATGCTTTTATATATAAAGGACGTTGATGATGCAGACGATTTATTTAATGGTTTAAACATGGAAATAACTTTACAACGAATACCATTTAAAATAGTTTTTAAGACTTTTTATTCTATTTTCTTGAAGATATAGAGTAGAGGAAACGAACACTACGATATGAATTTAAGAAACAAAATTACATTTGAATTTCAAAGACCGTCCACAATTTGTACTCAAAATGCATAAGAAAATTGCAAAGGCTACTCCGTCACATAGCAGAACTGGCCTATACACCAGAGCATAGATGTGTATAATAGAGACAAATGTGAATAAACCTGACATCCGACAGATGTGGGAAATTCTGGGACAAACTGCATTTATTTTGATAATTCACAAGGCCGTTATTAACATGTGATTTATGTATGGAATCATTACAGATCTTCAGTTTAGATTATGATCTAGGTTCTCCCACCACTTTTGTTGTGTGTGTTACATTTCAAAGTCGATTCCGAAAGATAGATTTTTGAGAAACTTTTCAGAGCAAATTTTTATTTATTCTCAGAGTTTTTGCGAGAAATTTGATAAGAGAAAGTCATCGAAGAAATATTCAAATTCTATTTTGTTGGAAATGCCTGACTGGAGTGTAAACCGTGGCCCCACGTATAATAACTCGAAACACTATTTACTAGACTCCAGAGATATCTTCACTATCTACGAAATTTTGTTTTTTTATATTTAGTAGGTAGGATACCTCAGTTTTTCCATTTTTCTGGAACCACTCGAAACCATTCATAATAATTTAATAATAATTTCTAATTTGTTCGACCACAAGCACATGTACAAATGCTTTTACACGCATTATTATAGTGGTCAATATGACAAGAAAATTTATAAATAAACTCGAATCGAGTAAAATGCTTATCAAGGATTTGATTTTAAATGTATTTCTGCCTCCATTTGCATATTTATAATGAATGTTTATATTTGCTTTTGTCGTTATTGTTATTATATGATAAATTAGTTTACCTGCAAAATAATAGTTCAACATTTTCAAGAGTTGTGATCTAATGTCTAGCAGTTTACAAAACTTTCATTATGAAACGTTATAATGATGCCATGTGTGCCTTTGCCTTAAATATTGTTGTGACCAGGAGTACAAATGGAAATAAGAAAACATTGAAAATAATACTTTTAAATAATAATTATAAATATATTTCCTCCTAAAAAGATGAATGCCCACAATTGTTGCTGATGTCTTAGTCATTAAACAGATATTAAATAATAAATAATGTGTGTGTTAAAGAACAATGTACTTGTATTAGTAATTGTTTTAAGGAATATTGTTAGATGAAAATAATGCATGGAAGAATGCCAAAGAATAAGGAAATCTACTGTTAGTGGGAATAAATTAATGCAGACCATTAGTAGATAAAAGTTCCGGCTATAGAGAATATTTTAAAAAACAGCTATGGTTGTTTTTGATGGGTTATTAGTCCGCTGATTATAGAAGCTAGGTGGATGCCAATTCATTAATTTTTTTTAGCATTTTAATAAATAGTATGTCAAAATTTTTAGGAGTAGTCAGTTACTTTAATTTAGTTGTAGTGAAAAATTAAAGTAAGTTCGGTTAAGTCTCTGTTAATTCACCTACCTCACAATTACTACCAACAGCCTTATGAACATTATTAATGATGGTTAGGTTAGGTTAGATGGCAGACCCCCTGAAATAAAAGATACAAATTTTGTCTAACATTTAGACCCAATGGGATAACGCAAACAATTCTACCCAGAGGTTTAGGTGGGTGCCCCGACGGTCCAGCTAAGAGTGTGGTATATTACAAGTACCGAAGCCATAATTTCGATTCCTATCATAGACTCTGAGTGATTGTAATTACTTTCCCAGGGAAAACTTACTAGAGATCTGTTATATATTCTTCAGAATGTCTTTATTGAATAATATGAAAATAAATTATTATATTTTAAGTACTAAAGCAAAGGTAACATTGATTTAAAATTTATAAATTTAAACAAATATAAATACAACAAGTATACTACAAGATCAAACTAAGTTTAACAATTTCAGCAATCTTTAATTTAGACAACTGGTCAGCGATGTCAGAACATGAGAAGTCAAAAATCGTCCCTTTTTCATGACAAGAGCAGGGCACCTGACACATGAGATGAAAGGCAGTCTCTTCCTCTTCTTCAGACCATAGCTCCTGCAGAAACAATTTGTCAGACTGCCGAGTCTTTCGGTTGCCTACCAAAAAGACAGTGACCCGTATGAATTGAGAAGGATGACTATGTGGAAGACAGAAGAGATTTCATATATGCCTATGTCTAGCCAAATTTGTCAACGAGGTTGAGCTTCCCTGTAATGATCGCATATTGTCTCCAAGCCAACTGTGTCTTGTAGCATATTGGAGATGAAGTACACCGTACCAGTATGGTCAGCTGATCAATAGCATTATAATTTGCAATGATATACCCATATAAGACTCTTTTTAGTACCCATATAAGAGTCAATTTAAATGAATTACAACTTCCGTAAGGTATCCTCGACATACAAAGGAAAAATCTACAGATGGAGTAAAATTGCCGGTGGATTAAGATTGGTTTCTTATTAACATCAGCAAAGTGGATATCCTCTTCGTTTTCTTTCCTTCTTAAATACTTCATTTATTTAAATACACCACTAGTACACTTGTGTTCTAACATTCATTCTTAAAGTATTATTTAACAATACAATACACATTGTTTTCCTGGACTAATTTTTCACATTATTTTCTCGTTCTCAAACAACAATTTCCCTTTATTATACTCAATTTGTTGTGTAATATTTTGAGCAGAAACAATTTTTCTCTCTGTTTATTTATTTGTACAAATATTTAAAGAATTTCTTTTATTCTCTTGAAGAACTATTATAATAGAGTTCTTCTGCTTCTCCTGCTATTACTCGTAGACATACAAAATACTGCTGACAACAATTTCCAGACATATGCTATTGAATAGTTTCTATCATTCATTTGATTTCAATTGAGAAAACCTGTTGTTAAAATTTCTGACTTCTAATGGAATGATGAGCCTATTTTTTTCTTTATTTCATAGACTTTCTTATTGTATTTCAGACAACAATAGGTATTCAGACAACTTACACACACATGGATACACATAATAAATGTTTATTTTTGTATGGAATTGTTGATTTTATTTTTCCTATCCTATTCTTTTTATTTATTAACAATATAATTGTTGTTGTAAACTAGAAAAAAAAACAACAACAATAATATCAGAAGGAAAATATTTTGCTACACTCTCATTTTGTTTCAGTTGCATGATAACAGAACCATTTTGCAACGCCGAGTTGCATAACTGTGCACATATATAAGTGTGAAGACGTGAATCTATATACTTAAGTGGGGGACTTATATTAACAAATTATAATTGTGGGTTTAGAAATCATCATAGTCTGCTATTGAGTGTTTTACCTTATTAGATGAAAGGTCCGAGTTCAAATCCCAGGTCAGACCTCAAAATGAGAATGTGAAAATATTTTTTCGGCTATTTCCTCTCAACAAATTTCTTGCAAAAAATTCTGAAAATAAAGTACAATTGTCATGAAAAGCTTCTCAAAAACCTGTCATACGGAGTGATCACAATTTAGCGACTTCAAGAAACCTATTGTTGAGTTGTTATTGTGTTATTCTTTTCTATACTCTTTTGTTATTAACGATGCTGAAATTAAACCCACAATTCCATACATAATTGGTCATTACAACCCTTCAGTCAGGATTACAACTTAGCTTATCGTATCATCCATGTTGTGAGTGTTAATTTGAGGACCTACTGTTTCAAGTTGATTCATAATGAAATATTTTTGAAAAACTTTTCATAGCAATTTTTATTTATTCTCGGCATATTTACTAGAAGACTTCTAAAAGGAAGTTCACCTAAAAGGAAGTCACCGAAGAAGTATTTTATTCACATTTCATTTGAAGCACGGTTCGCGTCTAATGAATCAGCATACGACCTACTAGAATATGGCGATTTCCATCCTGTACATACCATTGAAATACAATACGTGTTTAGATTTTCTTTAACACTAAATGTCAAATACTCTTATAACAAGTTGAATACTTTTCTTGAAAAATCACAAAGGAGAAAAAGAATAGAGAATAGAGAGCTAGAATAAGTATTGTGAGCTAAAATTTATTGCAACTGTAGGCGTAATAAACCTTAAAACTTTCCAGAATTTCAAGAAAATAGAAAAATTTTAAATAAAAAGAATTGGGAAGCAGTACTAGAAATAATTTATGAAATTTTCATGAACATTTTTCTTGTGTTCGAAACTATTTTTTCATTTCATTTTCAATCTGTTCACCAAGGGTTTAGGTATCGATATTCAATTATATTTTCATGTCTTCGCCACAAAAGAAAAAAGGAACCCAAATTGAGTAAATCAAGTATTGTGGTTAGACAACAACCAAAGAAAATAAATGTTTAGAAAACAAGAATAATCAACACCACCGTTACCACTAAAAGTGGGATACTGAAAGGAGTACTTCCTAGGGATCCAACATCCAGTGTAGTCCATATATGTGTGTGTAGAAAATACGCAAAACTGTAACAAAATATTTAATTAAATTCATGTGTGCTCTTTAATACAAGAGCAAAAAAATAAAAAGAATAAAGAAAATGAGGAAGAAAAAAAAATTATAACGTTTTTCTAAACGATCCCTTAAAATCCCATTAAATTGAAAACCAAAAAAATAATTTTTTTTTCTGTTCACCATGAAATGTGTGGCCTTTGAAGCGGGTTGTCGACTAATAATTACATTATTAAGCAAAAATTCCTCACATTGTGTTTACCTATGTGTTGGTATTCAATTTAATGCCGTTAATTTAAATATTTAATTTTGTGATTTTATCTAATTAATTTATTAATTAGTATGTGTTTATATTTGTGTAAGTGCTTGAATGTGTGTTTTGTCGACATAAACATAAAACTGTGTTTGTTTATTTGCCTAATAACGATATGTTAGGGAGATACAACAAGCCTATCTGGGCCAAATGGGTGGCAGAATGTTTGTTAATGGGATGCGCACAATATTTTGAAAATAAATTTATTAGTCGCATATACGACACACAAGCTCACATAAGCACTAAATTTCCTAATGTGGTAACGAATATCACACTCATCTGTTTGGAATAATGACAGAAGAACTGGGCTCAAAAATTAAACCGAAACGTGAGGACAAATTTTTATTGCAAGAAAACGAATTTGTTTACCATTATAATCTTGTATTTAACTTTAGTCGTCTTTCGATTTTAAAACTGTAGATGTAAAATATATGAAATTAATACACACAATACAAGTTATATGAGAAGTTAGGTCGTAATCCTATCTGAAGGGTTGTAATGACCAATTATTTTATATTGTCTAAGTCAAGCTAGAATCAACTGCCAGAAATATATAAAGATAAAACTTTAACTGAAAGCACATCATAGAGACTAAGAGAGGGTAACTCCCAATAATTCCCCATAGAAATGTTTTGGATATACTATGAGTTTACAGCCTCTTAACTGATAGGACAATATTGATATTGCTGAGTGGACAAACTGTATAAGTGTAGTTTGTGTATGTCAACTATTGCTGTCATTCTGTCGTATTATATAAGAAAACATTAGAAAAACAAAATCATTTGCACTTAAATCTTGAAAATTATTAATTTATAGCCTAATGAATGAATTTGAAGGTTTCCTTGGTATGGACATACATATTTCTACTGTTTTACCTGGCCAAAGTAAGGACTGAAAGAAATAACTCTTTTAAATAAAAAAAAAAAAATACTAAAAGAGAAAAGTCATGAATTGAATGGTAAATGGCTAAGATAACATTACAGTTCAATAAGTCCCCTACTGTGCCACCGCTTTCAACTCGCATCTTATATACACATCTAGGCTACAGTGACTTCACGGATGATATTAAATACAATAATATCGCTTTCTATGACTAGTCAGTCTTCTATTCTCAAGTAGGACGCCAGAACTGAAGTAAAGATATCGATTAATGCAAGTGGTTATTAAAATACAATTATTACGTTCGAGCAAATGGAATGTTTTCAGTTTTTCAATTCTTTGGTTTACGTTTTTCTCTTCCTTTTATTACATATTTAATTGGCCATTACAACCCTTACGACCTAGCTTCTCACACCACTTATGTTGTGTGCGTTAATTTTATACATGAGTGACGGGACCTACAGTTTTAAAGTCGACCCCAAAAGACAGATTTGTGATAAGCTTTTCATGGCAATTTTTACTCTCAGAGTCTTTGCCAGACATCTGCTGAGAGGAAGTCGCCGAAGAAATATTTTAATATTTTCGTTTTGATGTCTGACCTGGGATTTGAACTCGGACCTTTCATCTAATAAGGCAAAACACTCAATATCAGACCCACATTTCTAAACTCACAATTATAATTTGTTAATATAAGTCCCCCACTTAAGTATATAAGCTCACGCCTTCACTCTTATATATGTGCACAGTTATGCAAATTGGCGTTGCAAAATGGTTCTGTTATCATGCAACTGAAACAAAATGAGAGTGTAGCAAAATATCTTTTTATTAAAAAGTTTAATTAATCAAGAGTATTTCCAGTTAATAGGTAAATAGTTTTAGACTTTTTACACGCACACCTAATTGCCAACTTTTACCGGGTGTTTCAATGGCACTTTCTGCCGGATGTAGTGATTTTAAAGGCTTTTATGAGTTTCCAAATTCTTAAACTAATATGGGTACTATTTTGTTATAAATTTTATAGCACTGAGAGGAATATACGAAATGAAAAGTACGATGCACTCTTCGCCTTTAAGACCATCATACGTTATATTAAAAATATGCATAAATTGTTTACAAAAATATTAAATTTTTACAGAATTGTTGCTTTTTGCATCTCACGCACAACCCTATTGCTCTCTTAACCACACTAATAACTGTCCGATTTTATTGGTTTGTTCCAGAGGATCATAAACGGCAGGCATAAATTTATCACACACAGACTCCTAATGGTGTGGGTACTCTATATTCCTTTATAACTCTCAAATGGTTAAAAAGGGTGTATGTGTTCGAGTGCTATGTTTAAAACATTTTGTTCTTTATTGGCTAAAAGAGTGGCATTATTATCCAATTGTTTATGGTTTCGATATTTTTTTTTTTTTTTGTTAATTTTTTATACTCAAATAAATTTGTTTTATTATTACACTTTAGCCATAAAAGAGTTCAATATTCAGGAAGACATAAATATCTGGTTAAAATATTTCTGTGTTTTGTTTTGTTATATTTTACTCCCTAACCTTCTGTCTACCTCTCGAGAGCTTACCAGCATGTATATGCCTTGTGCGCAGGCTATGGTTGCTTTTTATACAGAAATTGTTTTGCATTTTTATTTTTTTATTTTGTTGTTATTATTCTTTTAGGAGTATTGGCCGCTTAATAGCCAAAATTTGTATATTTTAAACATCCAATTACCACCCAAACTGATAAAGTACATATTTAAGGTCGAACATAAAATGTGAATCCGAAACAAATTGTGTGGTAAATTTTAAACTGATTCAGTAGGGAATATGTGGGTCTATTAATTAATAGTGATGGTTTGTAAAGTATTTGTTTGGAATGCAAATCATGTCATAAACCTCATTTGGAAGTTGTACCGGAGTAGTCATTACTCTCGATAGTTCCAGCTTCCATCGCATTTCTTGTCGATTTTTGCCACTGTCCAGATGGAAAAAGCCATTTTATCGTTAAATGGTTTTCCTAAGTTTGCTGAAGCTACATATGTTATGATATGCTTTCGTATTGGTAGTGCCTACGAATTTACCCATCATGGAAAACGTTTCAAGAAAAGACAATTCCGCCATAATGATATGCGATAATTCATCATCACAATTCTTTAGTTAGGATTTCCACCTAGCTTCTCATACCATCAATACTATGCGACTTCTAAAATTTAATAAAATTAAAGATACTGCCAAAGAGTGCTTACATCTAGTGCCAACATCAAAGCCAAAGAAAGAGAGGAAAGCCAAATTAGCCCTAACCCTTCTGCATCCCTTCGATATGTGCCCTTCGTATGATCCTTTGGGTCAATATGACCCAACATTAAAATGTAATAAAAATTTCATATTTAATATAAGAAATTAATTTTTTTAGTTCTTGTTTTTATTTAGTATAATAAAAAATAATGATAAATGGTCATTACAGCACTTCAGTCAGAATTGCGACCTAGCTATTCACACCACTTAAGTTGTATACTTTAATTTTATACATGAATAACGGGACCTACAGTTTTAAAGTCGGCTTCGAACGATAAATTTTTGAAAAGCTTTTTCATGGCAATTTTATTTACTCTCATAGCTTTTGCCAAAAATCTGCTGAGAGCAAGTCGCCGAAGAAATATAATATTGAAATCGGGTCTTGCGTCTAATAAGCCAACACATTATTTACTAGACTACGGCGGCTTCTGAGCAATTATTAATAATAATTATATTCTTAATACTAATTTATAACAATTTAGAAATTTTTATAACAATTTATACCCAATGTGATAAGATGCTCTTTGCAAATAAATTTTTTACAATAATCACATTTAGTGGAATGCTTTTCTTTCCATGCTGACAGACATCTCTGTCGTTTATTTGGTAAATTTGTGGACAATAGTGTATTTCTATCATTTTGCTTAGTATATAGTATTCTTGAATATTTTCGACAAGATTTCGTTGATGGTCCATGTGGCAAAATTTTTCTTCTCAAAATATACTCGTTTATTAGCTGATCTGCAAATTCTACTAAATAAGGTCTGCGTCTCAGGTTTTTATTGAAACGCAACAGGCCATCCCTTAGTCATATGCTTATACGTGTAATTAGCAAATTGTTGGTCAAGCGCATCAACTCCAGAATTCAGTTATTGTGTTTCATCATCTCTTACATCGGCTGAATGATGAAGAGAGCTTAAGACGAGAATGAATTTTTTCTTTCTTTGGAATATAGGATGCCGCACTCATATCATTTGAAAACAAAAAACCAGTTGCAATACATGCTTTTTTCACATCCAGAATTTTTGAAGGAAAAAAGTTTTATTTTTACGGACAGTGCAAACTAATGTAATATTCCGAAAAAGAAGTTCAATGGCATGATTCTATGTAGTAAAAAAATTATCACACGTAATTATGCATCCCTTTCGGAGAGGGTTTGATAATGTTAGAGTCATATTGACCCAAAGGATATTAAATGTGTGTAAATCGTGCTTTGAAATGTGGAGCGGGAAAGAAAAATTTAAATTTTATTATTTTCTTTTAAAATCGTAGTTTTGGTGCCTATAATTAAAGGGAAAAATTTGGCATTTGTAAATCAAATTACCGCAAGGAGTGCAGAAGGGCTAAGATATGAGACTAAAAATTAAACACAAGACTTCAAATGGCAAAAACGTTACGGTGTTCCCTCTCATTTTCTTGTTCACGTGTATCTGTGTTTAAAAGTGCCACTATTTTTCTTTTAGTGTGCAGCTCGGTTAAATATAAGAAAACATTCCAACATGTTTCCTTTGATGGCATTTAAAATGTTAACAAGTAAAAAAACACTTACACGCCTTCACATATCTGCTATATATACGGACACATACTCTTACACAAAGAAAAAATGGAAAAATTAAATAAAGTACCTTAAAAGAATTTATTTATAAAGAAAATATGGAATAGTTATAAAGTATTTGTAAAAGGGTAGAAAAATAACTTACGTTTACATGAAGTCATTGCATTAACTTTTTAGGTGTGGTCTCCATAAAAAAAAAAATTTAAGCTAGTATCAGCACTAGCTCCAATTTTATGTCCTCAAACTTTTTTACCTGTTTGTAAGCGTAAGTTATGCCGTTGAACGTTGAAAAAGTTTTAGTCTTTCTCTTGGAATAAATTTGATTACAATTTATCGATAAAGAAAACATAAACGAATAAAAAAGAAAGAAATAGGGAAAAAATAAAAGGAATGTGACTTTAACGGATCAAAACAGACTTTACTTAGCCACATTGCCAACACTTTTTTGTTTGCGAACCGATTTTATTTTAATTTGAGCGACGGTTTTAATGACAGTCTGAATCAACTCTGTTAAACTATTTTTTACGCCAAAAAAGGGGCTTAAAATTTTTTGTTATGACCATAAAACTACTCTCGTATTGTGGATGCTCTTTACGTCCGAAAGAATTAAAAAAATTGCCAATATGGGGCTTGGTTGATGCCCAAAGTGTGATAAGAAGCTACCTTGAAAGTGAAGTGTTGAAGAAAATATGGAGGTTAAGACAAAGGATGCCACAATGGATCTAGACAGAAGCGAATATCATTAAAATATTGCAAAAGGCCTCTAATGCGTCTACTTTTTAATGAAGTGTTGAAGAAAATAGGGAGCCTACGACATAGGATGCCACACTGGATTTCAGACCAATATGACTTACTTATGCCTAGTATGGTGAGAATCGCTTGATAGGTCAACACACTAAAACCTAATATGGCGGTTTGGCCTTATGATTACTAGTGATGATACTAGATACTTCAGCAGTGGAGATAATTTTATGCTCTTCGCTTTTTATCTTTATTGTAAAGTGATGACTTAGCTTAGAAGACGTCTCCTGGCGACTGGACAAGGGCGTAAATTGAAAAATGAACACACATGGATTTCAAAGACTGTTGGGGATAGAAGTAACTACATAATACCCCGCTGTACCTCATCATTGAGATTCAGGATATCTATTCCATACAGGGCAGTCTGAGCAAATAATGTGTCTTGCTTCTTTAAGGACTGCGTATATGTTTATACCAACGGCTTCTAACTTAACGGAACTGTGTGAGATAAGATTTTTTCAGAATCGATCGATGTATGCCAGTTTATAAGGCTGCCGAATTACTGCAGCGTTTAACAATCAGAAGTGTTAGCAGAACAGATAGCAGTGTAAATTTCTCAATCGGGACATTATAATTGTTTACAATAGCAATGAATTCCAAGGCTGTGTACAACTATGGTAGATATCCCAATGGGGTGGCAGAACGATGTTATGTCCATAACATATGAGTACCAGGACACAGTGAAAATCAGGGTAACTGTGAACCAGTTTATATCTTGACAAGTTTATATTTGGCAATGTGGTCATTGATTCCGTCAACAAATTCAAAATATTTTGTATATGAAATAAACTTTTACGAAAAACATTTTTAACAAGACAATAAATATTGACATTTAAAGTTGTTATAAAAATAAAAAATCAACTTAATTCTGAATGCGAATTCCAAAGAATTCTATTCTATTCTGTTTTCTTTACTATGAATCCGAAACAAAAAAAAAACTTTAGATCAACAGGCGCCAAGAAGATAATCTATGAGACAGAAAATATTCTGTTGCTTTAGAAATTTGTGTTGCAGCAAGTGTTGAAACATACTTAATGAAATGAGGTTAAGCAGCTACACGTTTAAACTACGGTCTCCTTGCATTTGCATACACTTTTGTAGCACACTTGTTGTACAATTCATATGATGTACCCTCACTTACATCAAACACTTCTTAAAATATTTTTAAAAATATGAGGTCGACGTAAGTAGGATCCATGTTTTTATATTTAAAAATAGAATTTCTTCATTTAACTTAGAAAATATCTATGTTAAGCAGTTAGATAACTGAGAATCTGTCATGAGAAAATAAAATTTAAATTTTTCTTTTGCTTGAAATTTTCACAGAATGAAAACCAAAAGCGAAACTGTAAAGCAAGCAAATAAAATTTATTTTAAACTTTATTACCACCACCAGTATTAAAGGCTGTTGGGAATGAGTGACAGATTGTGGCGCAGAATGGGTACAGGGTCACGTTTACTATTTTGTGAAGGTGTCAGAAGTTTATTTTGATATCATGTTGGATGCATGTAAATATATAATAGTGTACGTAGATGGTAGTTGGTTGTAACTAAACTGGTTGATTGTTTGCTTGAAAATGTTAAATCTGCCGTAAGAAGTAAATGGCGGCAGCAGTAGCAAAGATGACAGCACCAACATCCTAGTATAAGTGGGAGAGGAAGAGAATAAAAGAAATTTAAATAAATTTTCCTTTTTCTACATTTATTCCTTTAAGATATTTTGACTTGCAAATAGTTACAACGATAAAAGCTAAATTAAAACCAAAAAATAGGGATACAAAATGAAGGCTAAGGTTATACATCCAAAGTTTTTGCAAGAAGATTAGAAACGTATTCTTTCGAACAATTAACGCAATGTTTCGAAATCTGTTAATGTTACTGTATTAGTCATTTGGTGACCTTTATTGTATTCTAATTGAAGTTTCGACATATTTGAAACCAGACTATATTTTTTTTGTGAAGAAAAAAAGGAGTTATTTTGTGAATGTCATGACCAAGAACGGCCTTTCGAACTACCACCTACAGTCACAGACGTTAAAGAAGCGAAACAAATATTTAACTGAGCACTAGTCCGCTGCAGTCTGCTCAGTATATTATGTGTAATAGAGTGAATCTTCTATTCTTCAATACGAATAGTTGGTACTCTATCTATTAATGTTTCCATCAGCAGAGCTTGTATGTTTCTCGAAATTGGTTTCAAGGGTAATGGAATACCAAGTTTTTACTCCCAAAAATGTTGAATAGAAGCTAGAAACGCGACTACATTTTTAACAACCCCTCTAGCGAAGTTTAACTGAAAATTTAATATCAACTGAGAGGAGTTATACTGACATCAAAAGCTATAAACTTCCTTTAAGCCATAAGTGTCAAAAGACATACAGTGGAAGGAAGAAGTAATTTTATTTTAAATTCTTTGAATTGCTTTTCCTTCAGAATTTGTATAATGGTTTAGGTCTTCGATTTTTGATGAGAATTCCTGAATAACGTGGACAAACTTTTGATTTATATTATTCTGTAGAAGTGAAACAGTATTCCTTCGACTTACGCCGACTCGATTTACGTTGTTTCTATTAATGTCTTCAAAAATTTTGTTCCCTGCAACTTTGCTTTGCGTCGTCATTCAATTTACGTCGCCGCTATTGTTTATAAACAAAATCAGGGGAATTCCCTCTTTAAAAAAATTTAATACATAGAAAAAAAATTTAATTATTTCAGTATTATTTTTTTTTTTTTTTTTAATGTACATAAATAATTGCATCTAATAGTATGAGTTCTTTAAAATTCGATTTAGGTCGTTTCGATTTATGTCGCCTTTTTCCGGAACATTCTACGACGTAAATCGAGGGAATATTGTAAATAATGGAAAAATGTTCCTTGTGATCTCAAATGAATATAAAATACAATAAAATTCTATTCGATTATCTATACAGTTTTTTCCCTTGTTACTACCATTCTCATGCAATAAAAATCCGTGTTTTACTGTAAGTAAATGGGAGGATTTTTGTTTTTCAAAATCATTTAAGAACTTAAGTACGTTCTTGTTTTTCAATGACATATTAGTTAATTAACAAACACTTACGAGAGGGATGGTTTTGGGCCTTAAATTGAAGTGCCACACGTTTTATCTGAATAAGTACCGCCTACCCCATTTTCTTGTTTATTTTTTTTATTGTTACTTGGAAAAATCTACTTACGGTTAAGAGATATGGACAGATATAGCATCGACGTCTAAAGCCTACTAATATGTATGTACGAGTGTATTTAAGTTTATGTGTAAATAGTAGTTTAAAAAAGATACAAGAAAGAAAATAAAAAAAAAACACAATTCGTTAACACCTACTCAAACGAAGTTTTCAATTGGTTTTTAAAATCTCGTATTGAGAAAATGTTTGAAATGTGAATTTAAATTCGATATGGGATTGAACATGAATTACTCACATTCATACATAAATGGTCATTACAACCATGTAGCGAGAATTACGTCCTATCTTCTCACACCACTTATGCTGTAAGTATTAATTTTATAACAACAATTTAAAGTCGTTTTTTTTACGGTATTTACTCTCACACCTTTTGGCAGAAACCTGCTGAAAGGAAGTCGCCAAAGAAACTGGTCCACAGCTACTAGTACAATATTTATTCATTATTATTTTTCGACATACTTTTTTGCGTTTGTTAAAAAAAAACCTTTTAGTAATTTTTGTTTATTTTTTTTTTTTTTTTTTGCAAAAATCATGGAGGGGCCCATACGGCTTATTTGTTTAGCAATCATCAAAGTTTACACATTCGCACAATATTCTTTTAATGTTCTTCAGTGTGTTCATTTTCCTCTTCTTTTATGTTGTGTTCGAGAGTATCCTTATACTTGTGCATGTTGTCTGTATGAGTCTGTGTATAGGTTTTGTGTCTAACATCGTATATCATTGTGTGTATGCATGCATGTGGGAAATCGTGTCAGAGAGATAGAAAAACTTAAAAATCGAACGAAATGAAAAAACCAAAAATAAGAAAAACTCGGTAAATTGCAAAATGGTTTCATAGTCTACAAAAAAATACATTATTTTCTCCCTTGATTTAAAAGTGTTTTGAAATTTTCAAGATTTTTTTCTTCTTGTAGCTGTTAATGTTTTTTTGCTATAAGATTTCTACATATTTTTCTCTTTTAGTTTTTTCTTGTCGAACAAAATATTAAACTCAGTCGACGCCAATAAGTCTGGTGCCATTTCGAATTTTTTTGTGGTTGTTGCTTTTTATTGTATCGGGAAATATAATCGGCAGTTGGCGCATTTGGTATATCTCTACTAGGGATTTTCGGGTTTCACAAAATCCCGGATCCTGGGACTTTTAAAAACTTGTCCCGGGATTTTTCGGTATTGTGAATTCATATGTATTTTGACCCTACAAAAGGTCCTGAAAAAAAAAAAATTCTATATCACTTGACTTCGATAATAGCATCTCAGATGAGGACAACAAGCCTATCAGATCACATGTTAGATGCTTTAATCTTTTTGTTGGAATCCAAATAATTTTCTTAAAACTTTGTTTTGTTAATTTACGCTTTTTTGTTACTTTTTGTCTTGCTGTGTTTATATTTTATTTTTAATGATATATAATTCTGATATATGTGCATAATTGGAATACAATTGATTTTGGTAACGAAATATTTTTATTATTAAGCGAAAATCGCGATTTTTCCCATGATTTTTCTGGATTTTTGGATTCCGAATTATTCCGAAATATCACGGGATTTCGGGATCAGAATTTACGGAATCCCGAATCCCGGGATTTTTAAAAATCGATCCCGTTTGGCATCCCTAGTCTCTACCATATGTGTTGAGCATTAAAAAAAAAAGTGCAGTGGTTATTCATAAATCGTTCGTATAAACATTCTTTTGTTTCAAATCCATATAATATAAATGAGCACAAAAAATGCAACATGATCTTTAATAAGATCTGTTTCAAAATAACGGTAACTAATTTATCTATTTTCTTTTGCTGTTAATTCTTTCAATTATAAGTTTTCAAAGTAACCACAGTTTATTCCAAATTCTGCTTAAAAAGTTAAATATTTTTGAATTAGTGAAAAAAGTGCAAATTTTTAGCGAGCAAAAAAAATGCAACATAATAAAATAATAGTTAAAGTAAGTTATTTATTTAATTATAATTGAAAATTTCTTAAATAAGTTATACAACATGTGTTTTGTAATAGAAGCAGCTCTCAGCTGACAGCAAAACTGTCAGCTGACAGCAAACTTCCCTAAAGCCTTAGAAGAAGTAAAATCCATGCGTGAAGTTGAACACCTCTTTGGTGTAAATCAATCAACCGTATGTCGGATTAAATCTCGATTTTCCTTGAGAAATAGTGTGGAAAGGAAACCAGGTAGTGGTAATCCTCGAAAAACTACCTCTCGCCAAGACCGCCAGATGATTGCACTGGTTAAAAAAAATCCACGAAAGACCGTAGTGGACGTTGCTAATTTCGCAAATGAGCAAATGGGAGTCTCTATTGGCTTTCACACTGTTCGCCGTAGGTTGAAAGAGGCTAATTTGCATGCGAGACGACCCGCAAAGAAACCTCTCATCAGTGCAATCAATAAAAAGAAGCCCCTGGAATTTGCAAAACGTTACAACGATTGGTCAAATGAACAATGGGCTAAAGTCTTGTGGAGCGATGAAAGCAAATTTAATTTGTTTGGCTCCGATGGGATAAATTTTGATCGAAGACCGCCTGGACAGAGATATTCTCCAAGATATCAACTTCCAACCGTAAAACATGGCGGTGGATCAATAATGGTGTGGGATAAGGAACGATATGTTTAAAAAAATTATACTATGGGGTAGGTCCCTTAACTCAAATCGAAGGAAAAATGGACGCCAAGAAGTACTGTGAAATCCTTGGAGAACACTTGCTTCCTCATCTGCGGGAAAAAATGCCTCCTGGTAGCATATTCCAACAGGATAACGATCCAAAGCACTCAAGTCGCTCAGCTTGAAACTTTTTAAGCGACAATGATGTCAATGTTTTGGATTGGCCATTACAGTCTCCCGACCTAAACCCCATAGAAAATCTATGGGACCTATTAGATCGGGAAGTTAATAGGTATCTATAACTGTAGGGATTAATAACCCAAAGAAATATTTTGAACTGGTCACCATTTTTTTAAAATTATCGCACTAAAAGATAATTTTACCCAACGTTGCATTTTTTGTGCTCGGTACTGTATATATGTCTGTCACTGTTTTTAGGGTTAAGTTTCTGTGTGTAAATGCCTGTCACTGGCCCACTTCGCTGATACAGCATTAAGATGTTTTATATGTACATAAAATATTTAGCTTTAAAGGCAGCTTCTAGAAAGAACTCAAACGAAAAACATTGGCTACTACAAATGTTTATCAAAATCCTACAGGACGATTTATTATGAACAGTTGTGACACCGATTACACTCTTGTACGAAAAAAAAAGTACCGATTAGTTTGCAATACCGCTATGTGATTAATCTGTCATTTGATTTTCTTAGCTGGAAGTGATTTCAGTCAGATTCTGTCTCCTTTCCCTCTTTTTAAGTCTTCCAGACAGCTCAGAAAATGATCGCTAATTAAAAAGTTTTCTATTAGGTTTCGAGTAATAATGTCTGCAGATTCTTATGTATATTTTGATTTCTTTATATTTGGTTAAATAAAAACTCAGGCACACATATAAAATGTTATTGAAATATTATTTACTCTGTCTCTTGTGTAAATTTCAACAGCCGTTTTTATGGTTATTTCCACATGTTCTTTTCTTATTTTCTTTAGTGTTAAATAGTGCAAAATATTTCTTAAAAATAATACGTTTTTAGGAGGCAAAATTTTAACTTATGAATTATTTTGGCAAGTCTAGCAAATTTCTCTAGAAATTTAACACTCCAATTACGTCTGAATTCTTGTACGCAAGGAGCATATTTTGACTTATAGTTTAGATTCTAAAGCGAAGAGTTTGTGATAGTATCGAAAGATTTTTTCCACACAAACATATTTGTCATGTATAATGTGTGGCACAGTTGTAGGAAAGATTATTTTATTATGAACTCCTCCGTATTATAATCTGGCATATAACATGTTATGTTTAGTTGTGCTGAACCGTTCCTCGAAATCTAAGAAGAAGAACTATATCCATTCGATTTTTTGTTTCACATTAATGTGATCATTGTACTTGAAATCCAACTTCGCTAGGAATTCCGTCGCTTTAAGCAATAGCCAGTATAAATGAAAAATATTATGTTAGGTTGCCCTAATTTTGCTAATTGTAGGTATACATGATAGATCCTTATTGATTTTTATGTCGGCCAACTAAAACAACAAACTGTACTGTGTAACGTGTGCATATGTATTTTCATATTTGATTTTATGTTCCAAACATATATAAATCACATACACAAATACACACTTGGACTGGAAATATTTCAATATTTTTGTCACGTTCTTTCGCTTCACTTTTGTCTGTCATATTTATTTCAAAAAAACAAAAAAAATATTTAAGAGAATGAAAGAGAGAGGTAAACTCTAATCTCTTTCCTTTAGATTTTTTTTAATTCTAATTTTTTACGCTTTCTTACGATTATACTCGTCTTACTGACTTTCATGTTGTTTTTGTTATCACAAGCTGAAAAATCGTTTTACACATGGCATAATTATTGAAACGAAGTCGCCGTGGTCTAGTGGGTAGTGTGTTGGCTTATTAGACAAAAGACCCGGGTTCGAATCCCAGGTCAGACATCAAAACGAAAAAATATTTCTTCGGCGACTTCCTCTCAGCAGATTTCTGGCAAAGACTCTGAGAGTTAAAATTGCCATGAAAAGCTTCTCAAAAATCTGTCGTTCGGAATCGACTTTAAAACTGTAGGTCCCGTCACTCATGTATAAAATTAACGCACACAGCATAAGTGGTGTGAGAAGCTAGGTCGTAATCCTGACTGAAGGGTTGTAATGGTCAATTATGTATGTACGCTTGTTTATGTAATGACACACACACTCAAAACAATAATACATTTGCCACTACATTTAACCTTTTTCTCTCTATCTATGCTTACATATTCTGTTTACTATCTTATCACATTGCATGTATTATGTGTGGATTTTTAACTAAACACCAAACGTGTAGCCAGCCACAAGGAACGAACAAAAATTGCCGCAATGCAGATAATTTTTCGCATATAACGTAAAGCAGTCGGGCTTTTTATGGACCAATACTGAGGCCTTAAACAGCTACGCTGCTAAATTGTATGGACAACAGTTGGAGTAGCAGTTAGAATAGCAGCATCACCTATCACACCCATATAAACAGCATCAACTGCAATGTGAAGAGCGCCGTTAGCAAATGATTTCTTGAATAATTTTCCACACAATTTAAGAATTTGTACAGAATTAAAGTTGAATCAGTTTTTGGCTTTTGGTGTTCAATTTCAATTTAACTTCTATAATTACAGTGATGGAAAAATACTTTTACATTTAAAAACGTATATTTACGTGTTTTATCACACATCTGTTGAGGGCGAGTATAGTTTAAGCTATGGACATTCGCTAATTTCGTCTTAAACTTTGGAGGTTTCTAGCAATCATTATTTTAGAGTGAGACTTTCTTCGGCTACTGCCTCTCAGCATATTTCTATCAAGAACTCTGAGAGTAAAATAAATTGCCATGAAAAAGATTCTCAAGAATCTGTTGCTTTCCATCTTACTGAAAGTGGTTACATTTTGACTCATCCGACTAGATAACACGTTTCCAATCAGATGGATAACACGTTCCAATCAGTACTATTATCGAAGACCTGGGGAACGTGTTCAAGGATTCTGTGTGAAGCAAACTATTAAACATGGCAGCGAAAATATAATTGGTTGCAGATGCTTAATATGGTGGCATGTTGGCCATCTCTATTTAGTAGATGGTAGCATGCGAAAAAAGACTATCTACAGATTCTGCAAACCCATCTTCCGAATTTTATGGACAAATGTGCTTATCCCGAATAAGAAATTATTTTCCAACAGGATGGTGATAAGAAGCACACAGCAAAAATTCTAAAGATATGGGGTGGGAAATAAAATTTTCAATTGATGGAATGGCCGACACAAAGTCTCGACCTCAATCCGATTGAAAATTTTTGGCTATTCGTGAAAATCCGGCTCGGACAGTACGAAACAGCCCCAACAAACATGGTCAAACTTTGGGATCGTATAAGTGCGAAATTGAATCGAATTCCGAAAGATGTTATTGATCATTTGGTAGAAAGCATATCAAACCGCGTAAATCAAGCTATTTCTAATAAGGGTCTATGGACAAAATATTGAAATTGGGTTAGTTTTTTGAATTTTCTCAAAACATGCAAAATTGAGTTAATGTGGGTTATTTTCGTTTTTTCATTCAAACTCATTGAATTCATTTCATTAATTATTGTTTTTTTACTGCTATTTGTTAAGAATAAAATAAAGAAGTCGAAGTGGTCTAGTGAGTAGTGTGTTGGCTTATTAGACAAAAGGCCCGAGTTCGAATCCCAGGTCAGACATCAAAACGAAAAATATTTCTTCGGCGACTTCCTCTCAGCAGATTTCTGGCAAAGACTTTGAGAGTAAAATTTGCCATGAAAAGCTTCTCAAAAATCTGTCGTTCGGAGTCGACTTTAAACTGTAGGTCCCGCCACTCATGTATAAAATTAACGCACACAACATAAGTGGTGTGAGAAGCCAGGTCGTAATCCTGACTGAAGGGTTGTAATAGCCAATTATGTATGTAAAATAAAGAATTAAAATTAATTTTTTTTTTGAATTTGCTTGTATGGTTTTGTTTTTGTGGATGGCGAAACTCAGTATTGTGAACATGCACTCACTTCTGCTCGTCACTGTATGTTTGCTCCAAATAGGAAAAAGAAAGGAATTTTATAATTCGAGCAAAACATTCTTTCTTTACGCTTTTAAAACCTAAACGTTATTCGGATTTGATGGTAAAAAATTGTAAAATTGTTGCAAATCGTTTAAGCCAAATACATAGCAAAATATTAAATAAATAAAAATTTTATGTTTACTTTTTAAGTCTGTTTTTAAATTCTTTTTTCAGAATGAAGAAAATATCCTGTTTTTCATTCAGATATCTTAGATTAGGTGGCGAACCCCGTTGAAGGAAGAGGTTGCACTTAGACCAGCATTTAGACCCATTGTGATACATCAGATATCTTACTTCTCTTGTAATTATTTAATACCACTGCAATTCTAACATTCACTCCATAGCTTCCATTGCATTATAACTTCAACAGTTAAGTATAAAGAAATTTTAAAATTATACTCCGATTATGTCTTTAAATGATTATGTTTAAATTTAAAATTTGAACACCAACAACAACAAAAAATAAAAGAATTATCATAAGCATCACTGGAGTAATATACAACATCGTTATCATTTACCATAAACATGGCCAGAATAGAAACATTGAAAAACATAACCAAAAATATGCTTAGATTAAAGCAACAATAACAAACAAAAGATGAAGTGAAGGACGGCGGAACAAGTTACATTTCGGTGAGATTTAACGTTCATGTTTTACAAGTTTATGATGGCAATTTGTCAACTAATGGTGTGGAAACGCATATTGTCAACGTGATAAACATTTGCTTGTTGTTTGATTTTTTTTTCTGCTGCTTCTTCCCTTTAATAATGGGGATAATGTTTCTGCCACATACATATACTTTCATGCTCCCTCTTTCTAGCCATGTAACTATTTATTGCTATATAGCTACTGTAATAGTTGTTGTATTCTCATAGTTTTTGTTTTTCTATATATAAACATGCTGACCCTGTTGTTGCTACTACTGTCAGTAGTTTGTACTCTTTGTTGTTTTTATTTATCAGTATTCTGTCACTTTTTACAATCTCCATAGAACAGTTCAGTTCTCTTTTTGCATTGATTCTTCTACTTTATGATGGAAGTGGTCGTAAAACAATACCATTCAATAACATTAATTTACACTCGAAAGTTGTTCAATGCAAAAAATATTACAAAAATAACAACAAGAACAACATAAATAATAACAACTATGCTAACACAATAGAAAGGTTTGTATAAATTGTTGCGTGTACATGTTCATTTGTCTCCTACAACGTACGTCATTTATGCATGAAACTTATTTGGAAGGAGGTTTGAAATATAACAGAAATGTACTTAAATTAGGATGAATTTTAAAAAAATTTTAATGATTTTGAATTAAAAATTACACTTTTTGGTTTTTCAGTACGAATTACAATTCCAAAGCAGGTCCATTGCTGCTCTTAAAACTATTTCGTCTCCAAAACATTTATTAAACAAAACAAATTTAATGCTTGCGTCTTAACTTCTATAAAGAAATGTGAATTGCGCGATTCTTTCTCTAGTACAAAACAGATTGAAATGCACGGGGATTAAAATGCATTTATCAAGGAAACGAGTTCAATCACACTATCCGCTAGACTATACCCAACGTTTCGTGAACGTAAATTATTGAATAATTTTCACTTTAAAATCGAAACAGATTCCCACAAAATTAGTAGTTCGATTGAAGGTAGTGTTATTATTTAAAAGGAGTTATTGTATAATCTTTTGATATCAATATAATGAAACTATTTCCAACTTATTATTAAACATACATAATTGGCCATTACAACCCTTCAGTCAGGATTACGACCTAGCTTCTCATACCACTTATGTTCTGTGCGTTAATTTTTATACATGAGTGGCGGGACCTACAATTTAAAGTCGACTCCGAACGACAGATTTTTGAGAAGCTTTTCGTGGCAATTTTTACTCTCAGAGTCTTTGCAAGAAATCTGCTGAGAGGAAGTCGCCGAAGAAATATTTTTCGTTTTGATGTCTGACCTGGGATACGAACCCGGGCCTTTTGTATAATAAGCCAACACACTACCCACTAGACCACGGCGACATGCCGTACATATTCTGTCTAGTAAGTAAGTAATTACCTTCTTATTATCTCTGGTGCAGCCTAAGCCAGCCACTCTATTCCTTTGGTGAGGTGAGATTCAATTCAATTAGAAAAACGTTTTTAGGTATCGATATTATCATATTATACTCAATGGAATGCATGAATAACTTCATTATCATAATAATTATCAACTGTTAGCACATTAAATAGTTCTTTAGTTGGTTTACCTGCGAAACGGTAAAATTCTTTCCAAATCTGTTGCAATAGGTTGCGGTTCTTTATCTCAATACATAAATTCATACATAATTGGTCATTATAAATCATCAGTCAGGATTAGGGATGCCAAACGGGATCATTTTTTAAAAATCCCGGGATTCGGGATTTTGTAAATCCCGAGCTCTAAGTCCCGGGATATTTCGGGAACCAAAAATCTCGAAAAATTACGGGAAAAATTGCGATTTCCTCGCAATAATAAAAATGTTTTATTAACAAAATCATTTGTATTCCAATTATGGATATCAGAATTATATGAAATTAAAAATAAAATATAAAAACAGCAAACAAAAATAAAAATTATTTATACATATGCAGATGCATTAGTTTTAAGAAAATTATTTGGATTCCAACAAAAAGATTTAAGCTTCTAACATGTGATCTCATTGGCTTGAACGAATTTTGTTGTCAACATGCCCTACCGTTGAAAAACACTTCTCGCAATCAATATTTGTTTGTAAAATAGTTCCAGGATAGCTGTATGCAGCTTGTAAATATTTACCTCTACCACCTCCTCTTGTAAATGAATCTATTTCTTTGGACAGTTGAGTATCTAAATCAGTTACCCTTTTAATTCGTATTCTTCGATGCCATCAAATAATTTTTATCACTGTTAGGAGGGTTTTCCTCTTCTGAGATGCTATTATCGAAGTCAGGTGATATGAATTTTTTTTCAGGACCTTTTGTAGGGTCAAAATACATATGAATTCACAATCCCGAAAATCCCAAAAAATCCTGGGATAAGTTTTTAAAAATCGGAATTCGGGATTCCCTGACTGGCATCCCTATTCAGGATTATGACCACTTTTGTTGTGTGTGTTAATTTTATACATGAGTGGATTCAACTCTGAACAACTCCGATCTTTTGCCAGAAATCTAGCTAGGTAAGGTTAGGTTAGAGGACGTGTACTTGTCAATTCTGACAAGTACAGTACTCGGTGGTCGAATTGACCCATTGTACTACGTCCTAGCTTCTCACACCACTTATGTTGTGTGCGTTAATTTTTATGCATGAGTGGCGGGACCTACAGTTTTAAAGTCGACTCCGAACGACACATTTTTTTTGAGAAGCATTCCATGGCAATTTTTTACTCTCAGAGTTTTTGCCAGATATCTGCTGAGAGGAAGTCACCGAAAAATTATTTTCAAATTTTCGTTTTGATGTCTGAACTGGGATTCGAACTCTAATAAGCCAACACACTACCTACTAGACCACGGCGACCTCAAACACACTAGCTATAATGAACGGCATCTTCTCTCCCGTTCTCAATTGCAGCTTTTATTGGCGTAGAGGACGCTCTTAATAATTTTCGTTCCAGTCAGGATGCCAGGTGAGTCCATTATCAACGGCTACGATTGTGACGTTTAAAGTTTTGTAGCGAAGATTTTAAACAAACAGATATTGAATGCTTGGTAGAAGAAAAATGACATGACGCTGCTGTGGGAAATCGTTCTGAAAAAACTGTTCGGTAATGGTATATAAAAATAAGCCGTAAAGTTTTCGCAATAACTGCAGTGGTTTTTAGGCACAGCTCATGACCAAGTTGAAGCGACGCAGTTTTCCCTGAGAATCTTTTGATTTCTTCAACTATGAACCTAACGAACATTGTGTCGACTATCGAGCTCATCACATCATTTAAAGGTCTTATATAACTTCCAGCGTTTACACAAAGAAGGGATTCTTTGCTTACCAGTTTCTATTGTGTTTTACTAAACTGATCACAAAGAATTCTACCAACTATATGGTGAGGCTTGCGCCCAACTTAGAGCTTTCGAATTAAAAAATTGCCAACTCTGTAGAAGTTAAAGAGCAATACTAAAACGCGTGTTATACAAACGCTTTTATTCATGTGTAGTGTCACACACATTCCCATATTTACGAAGAGTCATCTTTCTATACATATTGCTTTAGTCAACGTTATAAACAAAGATTTCTTACTGTTGTTGCTCTTGCTGTTGTTTTATTGTTTTTCTCAAAATATAAGCAAACGAAGAGGAGGAAAAAAACAGGATACGAATCATTATTTTTGCAACATAACATGTCTATATAGGGTATGGTTTTGAGGAACTAATAATGTTTTTCAATAACTAAGAATGTGTGTGCATGAATAAGTATCAACAGAATAACAAGAAGAGTGCAAATGTAAGTGAATGGGTAAATGAGTACTTAGAGAGTACAAGTACAAGTACCGAAGCGAAATGTGTGTTTATGAAAGTCGTTCTTCGGAATTTATAAAAACATTTATGCACACAAATTCATATCAATTCTTGTTTTTCTCGTTCACTCCTTTCTTTCTATCGTTTGTCAATGTTTTACTGGTTAACTTCTACTGGCATTTGTTCTGTTTCATTCTAATGTTCCATGCCAATGCTCTTCTTGTTGTTATTTTATCCTGCTTTAACATTAACATTGTCTGTGTTATACCAGATATTTTTATTTCTGCTGTAAGTATATGCGGGTCTGCGTTCAAATACGAAAAATCTTTTCTTTTGTATGTAAAAGTTTGTTCATTTTAATTTCATACGATATTTTCTATTGTTGCTGTTGGTGTTGCTGCTGTTATATGTTATGTTCTGGTATAGTCTGTTGTGTTGTGTCTGTGTTTTAGTCGTTGATGTATTGTGTATTTCACGCCATTTCCCTGTTCCCATAGTCATCAACATATTTAGCATAAATCTTAGTTGATATTGTTGTTGTTCTACTCTCTGTCTCTCTCTCTCTCTCTTGCTCATTGTTTTAGAAAGAAAGATACAAAAACACAACTCACAATGATTGTTGACAGACGGCTATAAATTTAAAGAGCAAAAGGTAAATGTTTTCTATTTTAGACGTTATTAAAAGGTAAAAAATGTGTGTATTGGATTTAGAATTTTTCTTTTTGAATAATATTTTAAATAAATTTAATAAATTAAAAAAAATACTCAAATATATCGTATTGTCCATTTGATGACTTCAAAATGAAATATAATACCAGATAACCACCGAATCTTGATTGAGTGTTAAACTTTTTGAGATAATTTTTGAGCAATATTACGCGCAGTAGGACATGTCGCAAGTTGCACTATCCTCTTAAAAGCAAAAGCATTATTAGTAATGGTTGTGCTGTCCTCGTTTTTAAAGATATAGATATTTGCTAATGATGCTTCTACACCTCAAGGCGCACCAAACAGTCACTCACCTTGGATGCATTGGCTTCTGTAAAATAACGTACGGGTTTTATGCTTATTAAAAATGAGCTCCATCCGAGCTCCATCAGAAAATATGTTGGACATCATCGTGCAGTTTCACGCATCTGTAACTCTTGCACCAAGCGAAATATTTCTGCAAAATTCGACGCAAATTGGTGCATGACATGTTCAATCCTTGAGAACGATAACGAGTTGATGTTTATGGATTCTGATGCACACTCTCGGTATTTTCAGTTGCACACATTCAAGTCTTGCTGCTTCAACAATGAAATCACTTTTACGAACTTTACTTTACTTTACTTTAAACTTTCGTATGTCGGTCACTATTAGTCCTTCTCTGCAGTCAATTTTTGTACTATATTTTCGTGCAATTTCCGGCCAATTGTCTTTGTTTCGGAAATAAATTTTCAATGAATCCTAATGTTGAATTATGTGACAAAATGGGATGACTTAGGTATTGGCAGATTCCAAATAATGAATGGTTCAAATTTAATTTGATAAACTCCCAACCCTTTATAAAATTCTTGATGGTGTAATCACGTTCATGTTTACTTATATAGCGGATGAGTAATCTGTAATTATATTTGAAGAATATCACACATACGCAACATATGTAAACAAAGGAGTATTTAATGTCAAAAGTGGATATGAAATGAGAAGTCATGATAAAATGCTTGTAAAAATTTTAAAAGTTATTTAAACAAAGTTTTTCATTTAAATCACATAATTAGAGGCAAAAACAAACTAAAAATGTTCATAAAAATAAACGTTTTTCGTTTACAGCAGAAATAACACAATTAGAGTAGAGTGCTATGCCATACAGTTGAAGCTAGACGAACCAAGTTGGCAAATGCGTTCTGTTAATTATTCATCTATTCATTCATTCATTCTCTCCTTCAGTTATTCATTTTTATATATTTTTTTTATAATTTTTGATATTGCCATCCAAGCATTTAGTCATTCATTCATTCCTTCATTCTATTTTCTCATTTACAGTAAAAAACACCAAAAATCTTTCATTATGATTATAAGATAATGGCAAGATGAAAACGGAAAATAATATGAAAAAAAGTATCCAAGAAAAAGGAACTTTTCCAAGACAATAGTATAGATAATGAGACAAGTTAAGCTGTTGAATTGTCATTAGGGAATTATGCTGATTGTGCTAAATGAGTAGTTTATTGCGGTGACAAGACAGTACTGCTATTATCATCTGCATAGTAAACTCCCATTGTTTTCTTTCGAGCCATAATAAAAAAGCTTTAATATCAAATAAATTAAACTATAAGACAAGGATTGTTTGGAAATTAATTTCCCTTACCTCTCTTTCTGTTTCTAAATAGCACACCATAATTCATCATAATTGGCCATTACAACCCTTCAGTCAGGATTACGGCCTAGCTTCTCACACCACTTATGTTGTGTGCGTTAATTTTTATACATGAGTGGCGGGACCTACAGTTTAAAGTCGACTCCGAACGACAGATTTTGAGAAGCTTTTCATGGCAATTTTTAGACTCAGAGTCTTTGCCAGAAATCTGCTGAGAGAAAGTCGCCGAAGAAATATTTTTCGTTTTTGATGTCTGACCTGGGATACGAACCCGGGCCTTTCGTCTAATAAGCCAACACACTACCCACTAGACCACGGCGACTTCAAACACCATAATTATGTTTCGATTTTACTTTCATGGAAATTAATCAATTACTGTTGATACCTGCCATTTTGACTGACTGCCTGACGGGTAAAACTTTCATTATTTTAATGTTCAATAAACCCAGTAATCAATTCATTTCAATTTGTAAGCCTTTCCTCTCTTTTTGTATTCCTTTTAGTCAACGTAAAAACGGTTCTTTTATAATTGTTGTGTCTTAATTTCTTCTATTATTTCTGTTCTATCATCCCTGCATTAAAGTTCAACAACAACAACACTAATAAAATAACATAAATACACAGCCAGACAGCTACACGAAGTACAAACTAAACAATTTCTTCACAATTAGACCCCCAAACATTATTTGCTTTTAAAACTAAAACTACTACTACTGCTATATAATGGTGTAATCCTATATAGCAGGATATTTAAAGGAATTTAATAAAAAAAAAAAACTGTAGAAAATCTGTATTCTCATGCCAAGTTGTTTTCGAATGCATAAAACTATGTTTCGTTAGCCAACAAACAAAAGTTACTTTAGTTAACTACTAGAACAACTACAATTTCTTCTATAATTTTAGCCTCAACCCATACCTTCTTGACCAGAAATCCTTCTTTTAAGCGTAAAACACAAGGAAACAAACTTTTCTTTATTTTCTCTTCTTGTATTTTGCAAAGCAAAAAAATGTAGAAAATTGTAGTAAAACTATGGAATGTCGAAAATAAATTTATTGCCGTTTGTCCTTCCAATTTGTTTAGCTACACAATGTATTGCATACTTTTAGGGGCGCACACAAAATTCTACGATGATATGAATGAGGAAAGAACGTTTTGTCTACGTTATATGAGTGAGTCAGTTTAGCTAAAGGTACAGCAAAACGAAAACTTCAAGAAGGAATAGAAAAAAGGAATGAAAGAAAAACACGAATTACCTAAAATGCTGAAATAATACAAGTACATGCAGCACAGAGAAAAAAGTGAAAATTTATGAAATACGAAAATTGTTTGACAAACGATTTTATTTGCGATTTTATAGTTTTTGATAGTTTCTCTTACCCTTTATTTCTACCTTTTTTCTCAATATATTCACTCTAAGTTCCTTGTAGTTTTTCGTAAAGAACAATGCCTCTAAAATTTGCCATACAATTTGCTTTTCGTTGTTGTTTTTTAAACTATTGCAATCAATACGTTATTGTTGTCACTTTTGATAGAAGAAATTTTCTTTTTTCATGAACACCACGGATTAGTAAGTTTTTCTTATCGTGATTATAGTGATTTTATGCTGGTGTTTAATGTTGTGCATAGTCTACGAATTGGGGTCACAATTTTAATTTGATTAATGTGAGAATAAAGACAGATGTTGAGAGTTTAGAAAATATAATGTTACAGCGATACAATGGTTGCCTATAGTATATATTTTTTATTATTATTTTCAATTGTTAAAATACCATTCTTGTTTACATATTAATGTTGGGTTCTTAAACGTGAGGCCACAGATTAAACCTTAATTCAGCCATCTGCAACATAACGAATTTTATTAAATATTTCTTCGGCGATTTCCTGTAAGCAAATTTCTGACAAAAACTCTGAGAATAAAATGAAATTGCCATGAAAAGTTTCTTAAAAATCTGTCGTTTGCAATCAACTTTAGGTCCTGTCAGTCATGCATGAAATTAACGCACACAACATAAGTGGTATGAGAAACTAGGTCGTAATCCTGGTTGAAGGGCTAGACCACTTCTGTATGTATGAGTTTTGTATTTTAACGGCTCTTCCAATGATGCTGTTCAAAATTATTAAAATAATACACAGTCTTGTAACAAATTTTTCTGTTGAACTGTGCCATTTGTCTTATCATATAAGCTGCTAGTAGGGTGTATGAGAATGAAAGCGGTTTTAATTTCTTTTTTCAATCCTTTTTTGGGTCTTTTGCATCGTTTATGAATATTAAGCAGTCATCATTTAATATGTTTCACATTTCATTTCCTTTTGAAACACATTTTTCCATTAAAACATTTTCTACCTTTTCACAGCCATGCACATGAAATGAAATTTTTGTTAATATTTTGAAACTTTTCTAAATTAAATCTTACACACAAGAATTGAATTCATGCATCACAATCTGATAAAGTTAACTCAGGAATAAAAACTTTTAAATCTTTTCAAATGCAAAAACTTCGCTAATTGTCTTATTTTCATAAATATTTCAATTATTATGCTGGTAATTGAAAGATAAATGTTATCGTTTTCATAAGTCCCAAGAACAAAAAAAAATAATTTAAAAAAAGTTTTGTTTAAGGCTCGCTCTCCCCTACAAACTAATGTTGTGTATGCCTATTCACTTGAATTGAATTTAAATCCTGTGGAAATATATTCCAAGTAAGTATGAGCTGTCAAGCGCATGTGGCTAAAAGCATGTCCATTGTTTAATGTTTTTCCAAGCAATCCTTATTTCCTGCAGTACGGCTTTAACTTGGCTAACAGAACATTGAAACACCATTTAGACAAATTGAAAGTCTATCCATTTGTATTGCCATTTGCATATTCCTGAGAAATAGATGTTAACAGTGAGTAATTGATTATTTTTTCCAAGTGAGCGCAATTTGTAAAAACATGAAGACAAGGAGAGAAGCGAAAGAAAGAAAAAACGTTCAGTTAAGAGCTGCAATGTAAGGAGGAAATGGAAAAGTTTACAAAATATTGAGCTTATCGAGTGAATAGTAATGCATGGATTTGCTTTATGCCACTTATGAAATAGGTGTTGATAGAATACAAAAACATTAAAAGATTCAAAATAAATGGCATTAAAGAAAGTGTGCAGGAAAAATGCAAAATTGCATTAAAAAGCTTCAAGTGTTTAATAATAACGTAACTAAGAATTGTAAAGCTACAAAAGAGCAACCAGCGCCTGTAACAATGTACTGCGACCATGAGTACAATTGTAGTGCCTTAAATCTATATAGGGTAACCCCATAATGTCTCCTCGAAGCCTATTCATAAAAAAAGATTCAGGGTGGTGCTGTTAACTTAATGTCCAGCACCATATATATGTGTCCAGGGGTATCCTTCTGTGATGAATTAATTTTTTATAGGTCAAAAAAATGAGTTCTGATAATCCATTCTCTTCAGTGTAAAATCTACATGTTGCATTCAAAATGAACTCTACTTTGAGGAGTAATACATTGAATCTGTAGAACCCCATCAAATGATCGGTTATTGCTCTACACCACGATGTAATATCCAAAACTCAAGGAGGATTGATTGCTGAGAACTCATTTATCGTCTCCATTGCTCACTGTACCTTACTGTACACTGTGATGTGCTCACTTTACCCCGTCAACGATGTGGGAACTACTCTCCTCGCAAGATCATGTATCTGCCTTGAATTACCTATCCATTGAGAACAGCCCGTGATGTACTCTTGCGAAGATGGATCATTTATATACAATGCTTCTAGTCTAACGGAAACAGTGGCTAATATTGAAGCTGCAACAGCAGATGTAATAGAGTTTGAAAATTCAAAATCCCTTATTAAAATCATAGCTGAAGTTATGCGACAGTGAGAAATTATGTTTACTACATTGACAATGAAACTGTGAGCTGTGAAATAATGTAAATATTGATCCATAAGTATAACAACCTTAATCCAAGAATAATCTATTGTTGGATAGAATTTCATTATGGTGGAATAACCAGGATATAGATATAGAAATATTTGAAATTGTAAGTAGGATTGGCAAGGAATCTTTCCCTTACTTACTTTATTTAATGAAGGTTGTTACCATTTGGGTAACATACATACTACATTGACAACAAGTTCTGACCACTAGGAAATAATTTTTTTTTTGTTTTTTTTTCAATTTTAATTTAAAAATTTATTGCCGCTCATTTACATTAATAAACTGTGTGTTTAATTAAGTAACCCTTAAAACTATTTTCTAAACAATTACCCCCCTAATACTTAAATTAAAATAAATTTTAAACGGCCACTTAAAGTTGCCAAAAAGTTACGTTTAGTATGTGTTTTAAATAAAAAAAAAATGCCATAACAATTTTTTAAAAAATATGTATTTTTGGCAGCAGTAAAAACCTTTTTAAATAATACGGTTTAACATTTAAATTTATTTCGTTATAAAATTTGTTGCCATTTAAAAAAAAAAGAGAAAACCGAAAGAGGAGAGAGGAAAGCCTTTATTGAATTCTACACAAAAGAAACCCCAACTGGCGAAGAGAAATAAAAGGCCAACAACAGGTGTCCATGCAAGCATTTCTAAACACACATCAGTTACTCGGCATTCATGGGATTTATTACACTCGCTGCATAAACACAAAGACATTGTGGTTGTAAAGAGAAAAGATGGACAAGAAAAAAAGAGTGGAAGGGAAAAATGGAAAAGCTTAACACAAAGGATTTTACAAAATCATATTAACATCGTGTCCTGCAGGACTAAATGCACTCAGAAAACGAATGCATATTTATTCATAGCCAAAGAAGCGTAAAGGTATGCGATAAGCAAATCTGTTAGAACATGAGCGAAAAAAATTGCAACGCATTGCACTACGAATAGGATGTGGTTACTGTCAATCCCTTTGGCCAAACTGGTTGCCTGGTTGTATTATGCCGTTTGCCTTGATTTCAAATATAATAAGATATTATTTAAACTGCTCATTTACACAATAGGGCCGAGTATCGTGTGCTTTGTATAAACTATTTTTGTTGTTTACCAAATATTGTCGAGTCATGAGAGAAAATTTTTTTTTAAATATATAGTGCTGCCTAATCTAAACCGCCAAATGAGGGAAAGAGTTTTTTGTATGTTCAAAGAAAAAGTTTTGAGGTTCACTGTGTAACACAAAAACTTACAAAAATTTGTACCGATTTACAAATATTAAATATTACGATAAGCCTAGTTTTATAATTCGTTTTGTCTGTTCAAGCGGTTAGATTATGTTTCGCTTGTAGATGGAACTAATTTTTATAAGGAAAATTAAATGCAAGCGACTGAGAATGCAATGCATATGGACAACCAAGCAGTAATACTTGCAATGAACAGCATTGAGGTAATGAACATTTTTAAGCCTTTATGGAAGGATAGAATGTCGATTGTTGTCAAATAAATTATTCTCTCAGTCTCAGTAGCCTTTAATGCGTCTATACCTATTTTTCAACCGCAATTCTTTACAAACCAAATGAAATAGGGGCAGCAATAGTGAAAACAAACATGAGAACAACAATTAAACCAAAAAAATAAAGAAGGAAAAAAAGGAACACTGGATATTGGAAAAAGTAAACGTAACATCAGAGAACTTAACCTAACCAGCACAAAACTAAACCACAGAAGTAACTGTCACTCTGCCAATTACAGTTGATATTGCAGGACTAAATGCACTCAGAAAACGAATGCATATTTATTCATAGCCAAAGAAGCGTAAAGGTATGCGATAAGCAATCTGTTAGAACATGAGCGAAAAAAATTGCAACGCATTGCACTACGAATAGGATGTGGTTACTGTCAATCCCTTTGGCCAAACTGGTTGCCTGGTTGTATTATGCCGTTTGCCTTGATTTCAAATATAATAAGATATTATTTAAACTGCTCATTTACACAATAGGGCCGAGTATCGTGTGCTTTGTATAAACTATTTTTGTTGTTTACCAATATTGTCGAGTCATGAGAGAAAATTTTTTTTTAAATATATAGTGCTGCCTAATCTAAACCGCCAAATGAGGGAAAGAGTTTTTTTGTATGTTCAAAGAAAAAGTTTTGAGGTTCACTGTGTAACACAAAAACTTACAAAAATTTGTACCGATTTACAAATATTAAATATTACGATAAGCCTAGTTTTATAATTCGTTTTGTCTGTTCAAGGGTTGTAATGGCCAATTATGTTTGTCTGTTCAAGCGGTTAGATTATGTTTCGCTTGTAGATGGAACTAATTTTTATAAGGAAAATTAAATGCAAGCGACTGAGAATGCAATGCATATGGACAACCAAGCAGTAATACTTGCAATGAACAGCATTGAGGTAATGAACATTTTTAAGCCTTTATGGAAGGATAGAATGTCGATTGTTGTCAAATAAATTATTCTCTCAGTCTCAGTAGCCTTTAATCCGTCTATACCTATTTTTCAACCGCAATTCTTTACAAACCAAATGAAATAGGGGCAGCAATAGTGAAAACAAACATGAGAACAACAATTAAACCAAAAAAATAAAGAAGGAAAAAAAGGAACACTGGATATTGGAAAAAGTAAACGTAACATCAGAGAACTTAACCTAACCAGCACAAAACTAAACCACAGAAGTAACTGTCACTCTGCCAATTACAGTTGATATTGTTCTTTCATCCTAATATGACTAAAAAATAAAGAAATTCATTTGAAATTTCAATACTTGCAACATATGCAAAATACAATCATAGTTGAAAACACCGGCACACTCATCGAAATAACTGTATAACTGGTGCAATAACTAAAACGAATACCTGCAATTGAATTTACAAATGCACACGACCAATCACTTGTTAAACGTAAACAAATTTCAGCGTGTTAGCTTGAAATATATTAGCAACAGCAACATGGCTTAAAAGAGAGCCATGCAACATGTGTAATTTTATTTTATTTTATTTGCTGTTGAACAGGCTTTATTGCAATTGCATGGGTATGAGTGCTATTTCATAAATTGTTCTCACTTCGCACTTTTCTCACGTATGAGAAATTTTCTGTCTTTATGTTGGTATGTGTGTTTTTTTCTGGCATGTCCGAGTATTAATGCGTCCATCTAAAGGGAATATCATCCATTCGCGAAGTTTTGCAAAAGGATTATGACTGCCTAACAGCAGAAGCATCAGGAACAAGCAATGGTAGTCGAATCAAAATGTTGCAGCCCAAGTAACACTGTTTTAAACAGTACGCGAATAGATAACAATCATCTGTAATTATAATCAATCATTATCAATCATTATCAATCATCATCAATCATCATCAATCATTTAATTTCTAATATCTAACTAACGGAATTAGGACATATGCATTAATTATCATACGTGGATTGGTATTCAGTTCCACACTTAGCTCTTATGACAGCCATACACACACATAATTGGTCATTACAACCTTTCAGCTAGAATGACAATCTAGTTTCTCCCACCACTTATGCCATGCGTATTAATTTTTATACATGAGAAGCGAAACCTATAGTGTAAAGTTGAATCCGAAGCGACAGATTTTTGAGAAAGTTTTCAGATCACTTTATTTACCCTAAGAGTTTTTTTTTCGTTTCGTTTTCTGTAAATAGCTAACACGGACTAGCTATGGACTACAACACCTCAGTTACAATAATAAAACCAGAAAAATTCTTTCCTAAAATTTATGCCATAAAATATGTTCTTTAGTTTTTACAAATAAAATTTTTAAAGCTTTTACCTAAATGGCCATTAACAGCAACAAACATAGCAAAATTCAATTTCCGTCCATGGTTTATATAAAAGCGTCAAAGAAAAAAAACAACAGCAAAAAATAATTTAAAAATATTTTTTTATTTTTTATTTTGGTCGACAATTTATTTGAACGTAAATGTTGGAATATGTTTTGGATTTTATGTTTGTTACTGTTATTGTAGTTTAACTGTGTACTTTGGTATTAAGGATGTGTGGCCAAAAATCCAAAATCGCCTATCAAGCAAGCAAACAAATAAACATTGTTTTTCCTTAATGTTTTTTAAGGATCTTAAATTAATTAAATTATAATTTAAAATAGGACACTTAACTTCTGATCGCGAAGACCAACTTTAACCGAAATAAAAGGACCGAACGAGTATGATTACATTATTCAACTGATTTATTCACTTTCTTTTCTTACTTAATTCTAGCATATGTTTACTTAATTCTAACAGTTGTCTACATATTTATCTTATTCTATATATTCAATAACCTTATTCTATGTATTCATAAACCTTAAATTTACTTAATATAGGGTGGTACAATTGTGTTAAATAATTTAATTGTAGATACATAAATAAGTATATACAAAATATAAGCACATAAAAACCAAATACATCGAATGAATAAATGAAGCAATTATGGCGCAACATTCCGGCCCCATTGAAGGACTGGGCTTCTTCAATCAAATCGAGTGGAGCTAGTTTGTAGATTGGGTGCAGCGAACGCAGACTGTCTTCTATCAGCAGATGAGCTGGAGTTACTGCTTCTCCGTCGTGGGGGTCTGGAGATAGCGGTGCGATGGGCAATATCTTCAGCACCGCCTCTACTTCTGCTAGCATTGTTTCCATTTCCTGTTGAGTGAGCGCCAGTTGCTCACTGCTCGTAGAAGTAGGAATTTCGCTTGTTTCAAAGCGGCTTCACGCAGTCCTCCGAAGTGCGGCGCCCGAGGTGGAATGAAGCTGAACCTCACCCCGGACGACGCTTGTCGACTCCTGTCGAACGCTTGTTGAAGCTTCATGAGAACCCTCCTAACTCCGACGCAGTTCGTCGCGTTGTCGCAATACAGCTTTCTGGGAAAACCTTTTCTTGCAGCAAACCTTTTAAACGAGAAATGAGAGGGATTAATGGATGATTTAGACACTGACTCTAAATACACCGTCTTATATGTGAAACACGCGAAGACATTTCGCTTCGGTAATAAAAGTGGGAATTTTGTTGCGTATGTCAAATTTGCACTAAGCAATCTTTCACCTACCCTTAAAAGTGAAAACGTTCTCTCTTTTCCAGATAATGTTAGGGATTTCTGTAATTTAGAAATCTCCTCAGAAAAACTGGATTTCTGGATAGCCAAAGAGACGAATTGTCCCTTGGTAGTTTCAAATGAAGATCCTAATAATTTAGGATCAGACTTAAGAGGTATAGAAACCCCAAATCTTCTCGACGCAAGACGTTGTACTCTAGTCTTGGACTCGTTTTCACATTTTTTATGCTCCTCGTCTTCGATCGAAGTATTTACATGAAATACTTTAGAGTTACAAAAGTCCTTTGAATAATTGTATCTTCCAGTAACAATCCAACCAAGAGAAGTGTGTTGAAGAACTGGAAGACTCGGGCCCAGTTTGATTTAGCCAGCACACAATAATTCGAAGAAAGGACCTGCGCCAATTAACAAATCGATTCCTTGCGGCTCATAGAAGTAAGGGTCAGCTAATTCCATGTTTGACGAGATGTTCAAACTACCTATGTTGACCCTACGATCAGGTTGCAGGTTCGTTATTGATTTTAATACCCAAAACTTTGAAGTAAATTGGGTAGAGTTGACACTCGAAGTAACCGTTAAATTGACGCGAGATTTGGATACTGAATTTGTGTCACCAATGCCATTCAAATTTAATCTGCATCCTTCTTTTTTCAAACGTAGTAGTTGCGCTAGTTCCTCGGTTATCAAATTAGGTTGAGAACCGGAATCTAAAGAGCTCTGGCTGGTATAAGTTGACCAGAACTACTTCTTACTCTTACTACAGCCGTCGCTAGAATTATGCGTTCATCTGACGCCGAAAGTTCACCGAAGCGAAAGAAGTCGAAGGCTGTTCGGAGTAGTTTATCGATGCATTATCAGAAACTTGTAGTATATCGGTGCAGTAATGTGTTATGGGCACCATTACATATCCGACACTTAGAGGATGAACACCTGGCAACTGTATGTCCTTTTTTCAGACAGTTTATACATGCTGGCACGGATTTTATAAAATCGAATCGGTCGGCTATAGGCTCAGCAGTGAAAGAAGGGCAATTGCCAATCATATGTTGCGTCGATTCGCAAAATAGGCATTTGTCAACAGATTGTTTTGATTTCGTACAATTTAGTGATGTTCTATTGGTTCTAAAATTAAAGTGTTCATTTTTAGGTTTGTTAAACCCTCGACCTTGAACTAGAAGACTCGTCAGCGGAAATATGCTGGTAGCGTCTATTCAAGACGGCTTCGCAATCTGACCACAATGGGAGCTTTTCGAAATCAAGCTGTTCTTCTCATTTTGATTTGGTGATTGGATCCACTTTCGACATCACTAAATGTATTAGAATAGCATTCGCTATTTTCTTGTCATCACTAATTGATAACAACGAATCATATATGGCAGAAACAGTATCGATCATGCTTCGCAAAGCAACAGCTGAAGGTTTTGTGATTTGTGGCAAATCAAAAAGTTTTCTTATATTATCAAAGAATATAAGACATTGATTGTCATAAACCTTCTTCAGACGTGCTATTGCTTTGGGGTAATTCTTCTCGGAGATCTGAAAGGCCTTCACGGTATCCAAGGCCGATTCGGACAAGCATGATATTAAATAGTTGAATTTCTCGATATCTGTCAACGTCGGATCATTGTGGACCAGGTTCTCAAATAAGCCTCATGAAATTCTTATAATCAGAATATTTTCCACTAAATTTAGGGAGCTTCATATTTGGGAGTCTTGACTGGTGCGCCTGTACGCTGAATGAAGTTTCAGGCACATTCGATGGTCTATACTTGGCCAACAGACTCATAAACAAACTTTTAGTAATCACACAAAGATCCTCAAGCTCGGCTCTATCGTCATTATCGGGATCTAAATTATCCACTTCTGACTGGAGCTTCATTGCTTGGTCAATATATGTCTTTAAAATTTCCAATCGACATTCGAGTTCCATTGGATTAAAAGAAATAGTCCTATTTACAATGGACTGTCGAATTCTGTCGATGTTCTTAATGACCTTCGCTTTTTTAGCGAGTAATTTCTCCAAGTTTTCCACTCGGGAAGGAGAATCTTGGCGTTTAGAGCCTCTGGTAGTCATTGTGCTTTCAATTCGTGTAGAAATTCCTCAAAACAAGGATAGAAAATTGACCAAAGTAAATTATTGGTCGAAGTATATTTGAATATTCACTTGTTTTGGACAATAGAATTTAATTAATATCCCTCGGATACGGAATATCCAAAATTTCCGATTCACAATTGGCGTTAATTGAGACAAGAAAAACTTACTTGATCTCAGAAAATAAAATATAATTGCTTTATATACAGCCTTCGGTATAAAAATATGTAATTTATCGAGTAAAATCGTATAATAATCGATTTTTATAATAAAACAAAAATCAAATTTCAATATGAACACACTATTGTGAATAACAATAATCGAAAAATTATTCGAATTTTGTGTGAACAATTTTATTGACAATTTATGTAACTTGATTTTTGTTACTAGTGTGAACGATCACACTGTACACAGCTGTAATGTGTAATTTATATACAAGCAGTATAGGAACGCGTGAAACGAAACACTGATCGAAACGAAAGTACGAAAAATAAATGAAAAGAAAACAAAAAAAAAGCAACACAAATGGTATGCTGAATGTTTTCTCACTAACAAAGAGAACAAATTGTTAGTGTAAATAAGTATTAACGATATTAACACTCGCGATTTGATAAACTTTTAAGGGTGGTTTTTTTTATAATTTTATAAAGAAATATACCAATGTATATATAAAATTATAAATATGTTAAAAGTTTTAATAGTTTAAAAATGTGAAATATATTTTTTGTGTTCTGCTCTTCAAGCGATTATGAATTTTTTGATTAAATTACAAAAAATCTCTTAAATTTGAATAAATTACAAATTTAAGGATAGAGAAACACAAATATATTTTACACCTTCCCTTATTTTTTCCCAACCGGCATAAATACAGGTGCAATGGGGCATCTAGGTAGACTTCCTCTCCTGGATTGTAGGATTCTTGAAGTCGTCCAACGTTGTGATGGTTTTTGTTTGTGTAGAGTGTTGATATGTTAGGTATTGTGTTATTTTATTAAATGTTTTTCACTGTATATGTAATTTATTGTTACACTGTATTTTTCATATTTCTATTTTGCATATTTTTGTTTTTATTGTAATTGTTATTTGTTCTATTTTTGATTATTTCTGTTTTGTTTTGTTTGTTTATTGTCACAACACTAACCAGCATATGTATATTGTTATTTTATTTTATGTATTTTGTATTATATTTATGTATGTACATCGTTCTCGTTTTGTTTTCGGTAGATCTTAATTAACTTATAAGATCGCACCTTTTTTTTGTTAAGTTTTAAGTAATTTATAAAACTTATTACACACGCGAATTATTTTAACTTTTAAGAAACTTATAAAAATTTATTCGCGAGGTTGGTCATTATACGGGAACGCGATCACTATTTAAGAAATGTCCCTGCTCGGGCGCCAAAATGTTTTTCCTTAATGTTTTTAAGGATCTTAAATTAATTAAATTATAATTTAAAATAGGACACTTAACTTCTGATCGCGAAGACCAACTTTAACCGAAATAAAAGGACCGAACGAGTATGATTACATTATTCAACTGATTTATTCACTTTATTTTCTTACTTAATTCTAGCATAGGTTTACTTAATTCTAACAGTTGTCTACATATTTATCTTATTCTATATATTCAATAACCTTATTCTATGTATTCATAAACCTTAAATTTACTTAATATTAGGGTGGTACCAATTTGTGTTTAAATAATTTAATTGTAGATACATAAATAAGTATATACAAAATATAAGCACATAAAAACCAAATACATCGAATGAATAAATGAAGCAATTATGGCGCAACAAACATATCACCACAACTACATAAATAACATATTATATGACCGGGTTCGAATCCCAGGTCAGACATCAAAACGAAAAAATATTTCTTCGGCGACTTCCTCTCAGCAGATGTCTGGCAAAGACTCTGAGAGTAAAATTTCCAATGAAAAGCTTCTCAAAAATCTGTCGTTCGGAGTCGACTTTAAAGTATAGGTCCCGCCCCTCATGTATAAAATTAACGTACACAACATAAGTGGTATGAGAAACTAGGTCGTAATCCTGACTGAAGAGTTGTAATGGCCAATTATGTATGTGTGTATGTACCACTATTTATATTTAAGGTTACAGTTTTCAATAAACAAATTTGATATCATCAATAAAATATCAACCAAATCAGATCAACTTTTTTCTGTGTGAAACAAATTTTGAATTTAAAAAAAGTGTATTTTGAATATACAATTTTGTTACAAAATGAACCTATTTTTTTAAGTCAAAAATACGAAGATTAAATAGGGGACTATTTAAGCTTTAACAACATTTAAGATATTTTTCCGTTTTATCGGGTTTGGCAAATAATTTTTTTTAAACGAAAACATTTCTTCGTATAATTTTCAATTTTCTCTTAGGAACCAAAGTGCTGCTCACTTAATGTGTGAACCATCAATGAAAACGAATAGTACTAGTCCGACGAATTGTACTAGAAGCCATGACTCACAGCGTAAGTCGTGTTTTGTATTCTGATTTGGTTTTTCTTTATTGACGATATTGCGATTGATTCTAGCGATTTGTATTAACGGTTTTCGAAGCTCGTCGACGAATTGTACTAGAAGCCATGAATCACAGCGTAAGTCTTTTTTTGTATGCTGAATTGGTTTTTCTTTGTCTGCACCATTATGATGCCAAATTATTCTACCATCTCTTAATACATGGTTCTAATTAAACGATTTTGCGATTGATTTTTAGCGATTTGTATTAACGTTTTTTAAAAGGTTGTTCGTACACTACACCTCGCTAGTCGCATCAGATACACTGAATTGTCTTCTTGCTGAATCGATCTGATTTGGTGTTAAAGTTGATGGTTATTCCGGATAAATTCATAATATATTCTTTTTAATAAAAAAAAAAAAAAAAAAAATAATTTAGGCTTCCTACGGAGTTATTTGTATATTGACGCTCACTTCATATCGATACACCCGGTATATGGATTAACAGAGAAGATAAACACATTACCTGCACAATGTATTACAGTGCACGCGCTCTACTGTGAACACCGCTTAATGTTAACATATTTTATGCTGCATTGGCTACTTCTAAAAGATAAAAAAAGTCTAGAAGCCCTATAATTTGAAATGAATTTTTTTTTAATTTGAAACGTTAACATACTATGTTTATTAGTTGGCGGCAATCCCCAATTTATGTGTACATGTATATCGTTGGTCTCATGTAGAATGTCAAACGCTAAATATTTCGAACAGTAACTCACTAAGTGTTGTGAGAATGCTTTCAAAACTTTTTTTTGGATACCGATCTACTCATATTCAAATCTTTTGGCTGTCTGGCGGGTCTTTAATTTTTTTTTTTTTTTAAATTTTTACAATAAAAAATTGAGAAATTTTTGTTGAATCTCCTTGCAAGTACTTGTAAGGAAGATTTCCATTTTTAAGTCTCTACATAAAATTTGTTGCAAGTACGAATGCTTAGCTTTGCTAAGAAAAAAATAAAAAAACAAAATGACTTTCTGGGGCAACTTTGGTTACACTTTTTAGGGCATTTGGTAAAAAAGTATATTTTTTTCTTTTTTGTTGTTGTTTTTCTTATTTTGGTCATTGCTAATTACTCTCGAATTTAATGACATGACAAGAAAACAAAAATATAACAACTACAACTACTTTCAAAATAATAATAATAAATTCTGTCAAAATGTATCAACAAAAAGCGAATTTCAGCGAATTTTACTTGCAATGTTTAAGTACAACAGAAATCGTAGCACTTAACAAAACATTAAAAACAAGCTTTTAAAATTACAGCAGGAAAAATGTTACGAACAACAATAAATAATTCTTACTTTTTTTTTATGATATATTTTACTTAAAGGAGTGTACAATAATTTTTCGAAAATAGTTATTTAGGTGTCAGCCACAGTTAGCGAAGTAGCTCTGAGGCAGATACTATTCAACCCTCAAACTATTGTCATAAGTAGCTCCGTATTTGCTAAGATCTGTAAAAATCTGTAAAAAATCAAACAAAATCATCAATCAGACGGATCTTTAGAAACTTTGAAAATTAAAGAATATCCCCAACGCTATGTAGAGAAAGCCAGATAATAGTCAAAAACTTGGATAGTGTGTTCTTTTATGGGAAGATGAACAAAATAACAAAAGCAAATTAAGTAAGATATGTAATGCTTTGTGGAAGCCATATCCTTTCAAAGATTATAGTGTATCGACACCAAACGAATATCTTTAGATCGATTAAGTTCCAGGTAGACATACTAAAAGTGATAATATTCCGAAATCCTAGGCTTGTGGTTCCGACTGCACTAGGGTGGAATTAAAATAGAATTAAAAATTCAACACCCAACTTAAAGGCGCTCATATCTGAGTTTTGGAGAGTTAGTTTGTTAAGCAACTTGTAGTTTGTAGTAGCTTTTCATTGCAAATAAAAAGAAGGCCACCACAATGTAATTTAATCGAGAGGTCAGGAACTCTTCAGTGATGGATTTTTAAAAGGGATATATAGGTTTGTCATAATTTTAAATTCACAATGTCGCCATAATGACGTTTTTTTCCACTTTTTGCCATTCTGCATCGCTTGGGTTTGAGGTACACTAATGTGTACTAATTTCTAAATTTATTGTTAAATTTGTACCTACTTCTAGCAGACATAGCCTATTAGATAGTGTATCTGCTTCTTAGGAACATCATATTCCCACTCGTTTTACAAAATTTAATTTAATGTTCAACATAATTTTGATAAATATTTTAAGAGTAAATAATTAAAAATTTTCTTCATAAAATTTTTTGAAAGAAAAAAAATCTTTCCACTCACTAACTTCCAGTTACATGCCATAACTAGTAAGTATTTAAGTATATCCTTTTTTGAAAAAAGTAAAAATGAAAAAATAATAAATAAAAAGTGAAAATTTCTCCCCATTTACTTATTTTAAGTTCAAGTTTTAAAAGTTTTATTTGAGATAGAGTTTTAGTTGTACCTGCCTTTTAGAGTAGAATTTTAATTGAAAAACTTTTTCATATGAACTGGGTTTTAAGAATCATCACTACCGCCTCCAATGGTTACATTGCTTCGATGCTTCTTACATTTTTATTCATTTGCGAATTTTATGGGGTTATTAAAAAAGCACTGATAAATTTAATGATTAAAGGCAGTGAGGATAGAACACATATACTCGGTAACACAAAAAGTTCTCATATATATTTTTTTAATATGGCAGTAAAAGTTATTTGTCGATATATTATACTCTACAAGGTAGAAGATAAGAGTCTTTTGCATGTGGTCAAAACCGATTTTAAAATCTCCTACAATGTTAACGTTTCTTAACTATATAAAGTGTACTTGCAGAGCCATTGATACACTGATTGAGTGCTGATGCAACGAAACTCACTTTTTACGAGATGGTACCGAGAGCTGTACAACACCATTGAATTTTGGCGGCCGTAACTGGACAACAGTACCATCCAAAGTCATAATATTTAAACAAACTGAGTATGAGAATGTCTGAAATTACTTATAAAATAAAGTTCATATTAAAAATATTTTCTTAAGTTAAGTTTAATTTTTTCCTCTCGCTCTATCCCTCGCTATCACTTTATCTATTCTATTATTCACATAACAATACACACACATAAACTCTCATTAACTTTTTTAATTTAGAGATATGACAGTTGCTGCAAGCGATTTTATGTATGATGCCGATATGCCGATTCTGATGCTACCACGATATTGACATCAAATGAATCACAATTAAAATTGAAAAAAAAAAATCTTTCAATTCTTTTCTTCTTTCCATTCATTTCATTTGCTTATTGTTTTATTTTTTAAGCATATTTTCTGCCCCTCATTGAAATCACACTCATTTATTATCACTTAAAATGTGTTGGAAAGAGAGTAATTGTTGATGTTTGTCTCAAAAAAAAAAAGAGTGGGAGTGAGCAAGTGCTTTTGTATGTAAGTGTAAGGGTTTAAGGGGATATTTGTGCCAGACGTTATATGGTTTTCCCTGATGACTTTTCATCTCAGTTTTGTGTTTGTTTGTACTTCAAAATAATTTTTTTAAACGAAAACATTTCTTCGTATAATTTTCAATTTTCTCTTAGGAACCAAAGTGCTGCTCACTTAATGTGTGAACCATCAAAGAAAACGAATAGTACTAGTCCGACGAATTGTACTAGAAGCCATGACTCACAGCGTAAGTCGTGTTTTGTATTCTGATTTGGTTTTTCTTTGTGTGCACCATTATGATGCCAAATTATCGTGCTATCTCTTAATACATGGTTCTAATTGACGATATTGCGATTGATTCTAGCGATTTGTATTAACGGTTTTTCGAAGCTCGTCGACGAATTGTACTAGAAGCCATGAATCACAGCGTAAGTCTTTTTTTGTATGCTGAATTGGTTTTTCTTTGTCTGCACCATTATGATGCCAAATTATTCTACCATCTCTTAATACATGGTTCTAATTAACGATTTTGCGATTGATTTTAGCGATTTGTATTAACGTTTTTTGAAAGGTTGTCGTATACTACACCTCGCTAGTCGCATCAGATACACTGAATTGTCTTCTTGCTGAATCGATCTGATTTTGCTGTTAAAGTTGATGGTTATTCCGGATAAATTCATAATATATTGTTTTTAATAAAAAAAAAAAAAAAAAATAATTTAGGCTTCCTACGGAGTTATTTGTATATTGACGCTCACTTCATATCGATACACCCGGTATATGGATTAACAGAGAAGATAAACACATTACCTGCACAGTGTATTACAGTGCACGCGCTCTGCTGTGAACACCGCTTAATGTTAACATATTTTATGCTGCATTGGCTACTCTAAAAGATAAAAAAAGTCTAGAAGCCCTATAATTTGAAATGAATTTTTTTTTTAATTTGAAACGTTAACATACTATGTTTATTAGTTGCGGCAATCCCCAATTTATGTGTACATGTATATCGTTGGTCTCATGTAGAATGTCAAACGCTAAATATTTCGAACAGTAACTCACTAAGTGTTGTGAGAATGCTTTCAAAACTTTTTTTCGGATACCGATCTACTCATATTCAAATCTTTTGGCTGTCTGGCGGGTCTTTAATTTTTTTTTTTTTTTTAAATTTTTACAATAAAAAATTGAGAAATTTTTGTTGAATCTCCTTTGCAAGTACTTGTAAGGAAGATTTCCATTTTTAAGTCTCTACATAAAATTTGTTGCAAGTACGAATGCTTAGCTTTGCTAAGAAAAAATAAAAAAACAAAATGACTTTCTGGGGCAACTTTGTTACACTTTTTATGGCATTTGGTAAAAAAGTATATTTTTTTCTTTTTTTGTTGTTGTTTTTCTTATTTTGTCATTGCTAATTACTCTCGAATTTAATGACATGACAAGAAACAAAAAATATAACAACTACAACTACTTTCAAAATAATAATAATAAATTCTGCCAAATGTATCAACAAAAAGCGAATTTCAGCGAATTTTACTTGCATGTTTAAGTACAACAGAAATCGTAGCACTTAACAAAACATTAAAAACAAGCTTTTAAAATTACAGCAGGAAAAATGTTACGAACAACAATAAATAATTCTTACTTTTTTTTATGATATATTTTACTTAAAGGAGTGTACAATAATTTTTCGAAAATAGTTATTTAGGGGTCAGCCACAGTTAGCGAAGTAGCTCTGAGGCAGATACTATTCAACCCTCAAACTATTGTCATAAGTAGCTCCGTATTTGCTAAGATCTGTAAAAATCTGTAAAAAATCAATCAAAATCATCAATCAGACGGATCTTTAGAAACTTTGAAAATTAAAGAATATCCCCACGCTATGTAGAGAAAGCCAGATAATAGTCAAAAACTTGGATAGTGTGTTCTTTTATGGGAAGATGAACAAAAATAACAACAGCAAATTAAGTAAAATATGAAATGCTTTGTGGAAGCCATATCCTTTCAAAATTACAGTGTATCGACACAAACGAATATCTTTAGATCGATTAATTTCCAGGTAGACATACTAAAAGTGATAATATTCTGAAATCCTAGGCTTTGGTTCCGACTGCACTAGGGTGGAATTAAAATAGAATTAAAAATTCAACACCCCAACTTAAAGGCGCTCATATCTGAGTTTTGGAGAGTTAGTTTGTTAAGCAACTTTAGTTTGTAGTAGCTTTTCATTGCAAATAAAAAGAAGGCCACCACAATGTAATTTAATCGAGGGTCAGGAACTCTTCGTGATGCATTTTTAAAAGGGTATATAGGTTTGTCATAATTTTAAATTCACAATGTCGCCATAATGACGTTTTTTTCCACTTTTTGCCATTCTGCATGGCTTGGGTTTGAGGTACAGTAATGTGTACTAATTTCTAAATTTATTGTTAAATTTGTACCTACTTCTAGCAGACATAGCCTATTAGATAGTGTATCTGCTTCTTAGGAACATCATATTCCCACTCGTTTTACAAAATTTAATTTAATGTTCAACATAATTTTGATAAATATCTTAAGAGTAAATAATTAAAAATTTTCTTCATAAAATTTTTTGAAAGAAAAAAAATCTTTCCACTCACTAACTTCCAGTTACATGCCATAACTAGTAAGTATATCCTTTTTTGAAAAAAGTAAAAATGAAAAAATAATAAATAAAAAGTGAAAATTTCTTCCCCATTTACTTATTTTAAGTTCAAGTTTTAAAAGTTTTATTTGAGATAGAGTTTTAGTTGTACCTGCCTTTTAGAGTAGAATTTTAATTGAAAAACTTTTTCATATGAACTGGGTTTTTAAGAATCATCACTACCGCCTCCAATGGTTACATTGCTTCGATGCTTCTTACATTTTTATTCATTTGCGAATTTTATGGGGTTATTAAAAAAGCACTGATAAATTTAATGATTAAAGGCAGTGAGGATAGAACACATATACTCGGTAACACAAAAAGTTCTCATATATATTTTTTTAATATGGCAGTAAAAGTTATTTGTCGATATATTATACTCTACAAGGTAGAAGATAAGAGTCTTTTGCATGTGGTCAAAACCGATTTTAAAATCTCCTACAATGTTAACGTTTCTTAACTATATAAAGTGTACTTGCAGAGCCATTGAAACACTGATTGAGTGCTGATGCAACGAAACTCACTTTTTACGAGATGGTACCGAGAGCTGTACAACACCATTGAATTTTGGCGGCCGTAACTGGACAACAGTACCATCCAAAGTCATAATATTTAAACAAACTGAGTATGAGAATGTCTGAAATTACTTATAAAATAAAGTTCATATTAAAAATATTTTCTTAAGTTAATTTTTTCCTCTCGCTCTATCCCTCGCTATCACTTTATCTATTCTATTATTCACATAACAATACACACACATAAACTCTCATTAACTTTTTTAATTTAGAGATATGACAGTTGCTGCAAGCGATTTTATGTATGATGCCGATATGCCGATTCTGATGCTACCACGATATTGACATCAAATGAATCACAATTAAAATTGAAAAAAAAAATCTTTCAATTCTTTTCTTCTTTCCATTCATTTCATTTGCTTATTGTTTTATTTTTTAAGCATATTTTCTGCCCCTCATTGAAATCACACTCATTTATTATCACTTAAAATGTGTGTGAAAGAGAGTAATTGTTGATGTTTGTCTCAAAAAAAAAAAAGAGTGCGAGTGAGCAAGTGCTTTTGTATGTAAGTGTAAGGGTTTAAGGGGATATTTGTGCCAGACGTTATATGGTTTTCCCTGATGACTTTTCATCTCAGTTTTGTGTTTGTTTGTACTTCAAAATATTCTTTTATTTATAAAAACAGAAAAAAATAATTTTCATTTCTTTTTACTTGAAATGCATTAAGAAAAAATGAAGAAAAGGTAATTGTCAGTTAGCAAAAAAAAATTGTGGAGAAAGTTAAAAAATGTTTATTATTGGCTCCTATATGATAGGAAGAAATGTAAATGCTTATTGAAATTACATTACGTTACGTTTATCACTTTCATTGATTTTTTATAAAAATTTTCGTCCAATTCTGGTTTAACTCTCTGGATATGGCCCAGTACTTAGAGAAAATATTCCATATCCAATCCATTACTTGTTCTCGATTCAAAAACAGTTCAAAACAGCGAAAACTATATTCATTCTGTGTACAATAGTTCCCAAGTTAGAAACAACTTCGTTTGGACACGGTTAAAACTCAGAGAGTAACTAAAACTTGTCATAAAGAGATTCTAACAAATCCGTCATTCAGAGTCGACTATAAACTCTAGGTCCCATCAAAAATTTCTTTCATTTTATTTTAAGCGAGCCAGAATTATATTAGATGATGTTGATTATTTACTTTTGTCTTTTATACATAAACTTTCTGTGAAACTTTATTGTCAAATTTCATATAAAAAAAGTTTCATTGAAAATAATAACATGGATTAGGACACTTTGATTTTGTTTAGTAGTCTTTTCGTAGTATGTATCTAGTTTTCTCTTTTTAAGAACTAATAAAATACGTTATTGTCATTATTGTGTTTACACTTATTCCACTTTAATGTGTTTCTTTTGAAAATCAAAAACTATGATCACAATCACTATTTTAAAGAACAGTGATTAACAAATCACGTTCACTGAGAACAACGTTCTTCAAAAATCACTGGATCGCTCATCTATAATTCGCATATAACGGTTAAATCTTTTTCTAACTTTATAGACTTGATTACCTCAAATCTCCTCAACAAATTTCATAAATTTTTGTATATTTTTATGACTAAAAATTTTGCAGCATCTGCAAAAACATAAAATATGTTCAACAAATAACTTTCGAATAAGATAAGAACGAGTCGTAAGTAGAAAGATTTAAAATAAATTCAAACAAACTATCGCACAGAGTTGCCAAAAGCCAATCTAGCTGGAAAAGAGTCAATTTTTTGATGTATTAAAATTGATTTGATTTGTTTGGTATTCGATAGATTAATGTTCACTCTTTATAATTGTAAATCAGATTTTTTTTATTTTTTTCTTATTTGCTTTGTAATGTTGATCCAAATATGAGCAATTGCATTGTGGCAGTTTTTATAGAAGTGCAGTCTATTTTTAGCATCATATTTGAACGGATCGTATTATCAAACTATTAAACATTTTTAATTTATTTTTTTTTTACAGCATTATGTCAGGTATGTATTATCTACTGTGCAAATATCTGTTGATTTGAAACATTTTTTCATGTGTAAAACTGGTGATAGATAGTAAAATATTTGTGTAGTAAATATTTTATATTGTTAGATATTCAGGGTAACTTTTAAGTACGATTCCCGTCGATTTCCGTGAAAAGTGTTCTTGTCTATTAATCTGTGAAATGTCCACTTTAGAAATCAAAAAAAATTTGCTACTAATACTTGCAAATGCTCTTTTGAATACATATACAGATTACATACTTATAAAACGAAGAGAGCTTTGTAACGCATGGATCACTGAAAGGGAAAGCAAAGAAAGAGCAAACGTTGTCATTAATTATTTTTTTCTTAAGAGTCGGTTGCAAAAAAGCCGTTCAGAAGATTATTGCAAGAAAGTTAAGTCATCTTTACGAAGATTGACGTATTCAATTAATGAAAAGGCATAATTAAAAATGCTGCGCTTCCAACTGGAATGATGTCAGAGGAAGCACTTGAATCTCGAAACAAAGATTTTAGATTTATTCGAGAACATCAAACAAGAAAAATTTCAAGAGAAAAAACAATGGAAGGAAGATCTTTTTCATTATATACTTTTATCATCAGATCCATTAATTTCGGTTTTGCAACAAAACCAGCTCTTGGATCTCGAAATGAAGATATATTATGTGACGAAGAAATGTCATAACTTCTGGACCCTTTAATACAGGAAGATGAAGATTAATTTGAATAAAAGTATTTTTTTTTTTTTTCAATAATATAATAATGTGAAACAATGTTTTAATTTTTTTAAGTTGTTTTTGTAATAAATTTTTCTAAAAAAGTGAAATAAAAACACTTAACTGTCTTTTACAAAGAGTGGGGGGCTCTGCATTGTACCCTAAAAGGGTCCTTTTGCGGAAATTTTGGACTAAAATGAGTTTAGGGCCCCATAAATGTAGAAATCCGTTAAATTGTAAAAAATTTAAAAAACTAGGTTAGAGGACGTGCACCTGTCGGTCAAGACAAGCACAGTACCCGGAGGTCCAAATTGACCCATTGTACAAAAACTATGTACTATATGCTTCTATGAGAAATGCCACGCCCACACCAGCTATAACGCCCATTTTTGGCACAAATAAACCTTTCGATAAGAAATATAAAATTCCAAAATTTCATGCTTCTAGCTACTTCCAAAGAGAAATTATGACTTTTTTCCAGCTAGATTGGCATTTGGCAACACTGTGTATCGATTCGTTTCTATTAAAAACTCTTCAAATAAAAATCGACAAGAAAGTTTTTTTTTTTTAAATTTTATATCGTCAAACAAATAACATTAAACTACAATAACAAATATAATAGCAACAAGAATAACAATAAAATATTTCAGCATAAAATTTGTCTGATAAAATAACACACACACACACATTCTTTAGACCGCTTATATCTAAGCATACTCCTGACAAGAGAGCAAATATAGAGAATGAAATGAATGCAAGTGTTTGAGTATTGGTATATGGAGTATGCTTAAAAGTATTTGTGTGTGTTCCTGCTCACAGCAGCAATGAACCAAAGTACGAGAGTTTATAACATAAATGGAGAAGTGAAGTCAGAAGTGGTAAGCGGGTGTTAAGAAAATGAACAAATTTATGTTAACAATAGTTTTGATTTTAAACATGTGTCAGTGGGTGTCCGAATATGTGGGTGAGTGTGTGTTTAGAATTCATACTAAGTGTTAAACACAGCCACTAAAAGAAATTCCTTAAAAATAGAGCGTAACAGCAAATAAAATGAACAATATTTTTACGTTCAAGACTTAAGAACGGAAAAGTTTTGAAAATCTATAACGTAAGTACCCTGAAGAAAACATGTCTACAAGTGTCTCCAAGTGAGAATTGTGAAATTTTTGTGGAGCCTGAATATTCTGTGTCGTCTAAAATTGATTTTACAAAATATAGTTTGCGTGAGAAGATAAAAAATTGATATGTTGGACACAATTTTTAAACAAAATAAAAGTGCTTCAAATCTTATGAAATTTTTCCCTATTGACTGAAGAAAAGAGAGAATTGGATGCAATTTTGAAAATTTATTCAGACCCAACGTAAGTATTTACTTTTTTTGTGGAACTACTTCAACGAATAAAATTCCATTTTTGATTTATATTCAATAGATTCGATAAATGAAATCACACCTTGCGCGTAATGCAGAACAAAACAGTCATGAAATATTTCCCCGCAAAATATTTCCATAAATTTGTAAAAATTCAAAGCTTTTTTGTAATCTCATAAATATTTGTAATATTTTAACAATTTGTTTCGTTTTTATAATATCCAGATGTAATATCAACTTAGAGCACCATTTCAGTGCCAAAAGAAAAAATATTTCAATGTAATGGATTGCAGCAAAACCAAAAATGATGTAAACGTGAGAGGACGACTCTCTCAAAGAGAATTAATAATTTTACTTAATTTAATAAAACGAAAAGGTTATTTTGATGTTCTGTTCCATATAAATGAGATGCTGAATTAATAGTACCTTTTTTGTTTTCATATTTTAATTTAAAAAAGGGCTATAACAATGAAATCCTACCTTTTAGACCGCTTATATCTAAGCATACTCCTGACAAGAGAGCAATATAGAGAATGAAATGAATGCAAGAGAATTGGTATATGAAGTATGCTTAAAAGTATGTGAGTATTCCTGCACACAGCAGCAATGACCAAATACGAGAGTTTAGAACATAATGGAAGAAGTTGAAGCGGGGTGTTAAGAAAATGCACAAATTTATGTTAACAATAGTTTTGACTTTAAACATGTGTCAGTGGGTGTCCGAATATGTGGGTGAGTGTGTGTTTAGAATTCATACTAAGTGTTAAACACAGCCACTAAAAGAAATTCCTTAAAAATAGAGCGTAACAGCAAATAAAATGAACAATATTTTTACGTTCAAGACTTAAGAACGGAAAAGTTTTTAAAAATCTATAACGTAAGTACCCTGAAGAAAATATGTCTACAAGTGTCTCCAAGTGAGAATTGTGAAATTTTTGTGGAGCCTGAATATTCTGTGTCGTCTAAAATTGATTTTACAAAATATAGTTTGCGTGAGAAGATAAAAAATTGATATGTTGGACACAATTTTTAAACAAAATAAAAGTGCTTCAAATCTTATGAAATTTTTCCCTATTGACTGAAGAAAAGAGAGAATTGGATGCAATTTTGAAAATTTATTCAGACCCAACGTAAGTATTTACTTTTTTTGTGGAACTACTTCAACGAATAAAATTCCATTTTTGATTTATATTCAATAGATTCGATAAATGAAATCACACCTTGCGGGTAATGCAGAACAAAACATTCATGAAATATTTGCCCAAAATATTACCATAAATTTTGTAAAAATTCAAAGAGAAGTTTCACAAATATTAAAATGTGTTTAAAGCTCTAATAGGTAGTAAATGCTTTTTTGTATTCTCATAAATATTTGTAATATTTTAACAATTTGTTTCGTTTTTATAATATCCAGATGTAATATCAACTTAGAGCACCATTTCAGTGCCAAAAGAAAAAATATTTCAATGTAATGGATTGCAGCAAAACCAAAAATGATGTAAATCGTGAAGAGGACGACTCTCTCAAAGAGAATTAATAATTTTACTTAATTTTAATAAAACGAAAAGGTTATTTTGATGTTCTGTTCCAATATAAATGAGAGAGACTGAATTAATAGTACCTTTTTTGTTTTCATATTTTAATTTAAAAAAGGCTATAACAATGAAATCCTACCTTTTTTTTTTTAATAAATTATCAAATATTTAAAATTAAAACTTAAATTTTATTGTCGTCTTTTGCTACAGAAAAGTACCAAAAGTGTAGAATAGAAATGCTAAATTGTACTATTGATTCGCTGGTTCCAATGTCTACATATGGTCCCAAAAGGAGTACATATTCACTATATAGTCAATAGTACTAACGTCAGTAGTAGATTTTTAATGACACACATATGTTACATGTCTATAGTAAATAACATTGGCTGGAGTATAAAATGTCACTAGTAGTGGTGACTGTGCCAATAGTAAGTCAGTAGAGTTTCACTATTGGCATTTCCTACAGGGTAGTTTAAGAGTGTACTGGTATTATTTTTAAATACACACACACACAAAAATACAAAAACATCTCACATATAATCCTTATCCTGTACAAATGGGTCTAAACAGATTTTACTGCCTATTTATTCTTTAAATACTCAGCGGATGTTTTTGAAACTTTTGTACAATTATTATTTTAGTGAATACTATTAAAATTTAAAATATAATTTTTGTAGATCATTTCACATAGCATATGTAAAAAAACTTACGAAAATGGTACTTTTGGGTAAAAATTGCCCAATGCAATAAAATCAATTTACGCATGTGATACGAGCTCAGTACAATATAAGTGTAGCTATTTGATAACAACACACGAGTGTTTTTTGTTTTTGTAACGATATTACAAACTTCAACAAACCAAAAAAAGAGAGTATGTAGTGTAAATATTTTATTCGTTTATGCGTTTTTGAATTGTATATAAATGATAAAATCTTTACTTATTTTGGAACAATGGAACCAGAAGGAACTTTTCTATCCAATCATTCATATTCAGGCGATGAAAGCCCCTGGACACTTCAAGTGAAGATGAAAAAAAACTCGTTTCTGAACTTGCTTCTGACTACGACTCCAACTCTTCGTCAAGCGCTAACATGGACCTTTCCGAAATTCTCGATCAAACTACGGATGAAGTTTTCATGTATTCGTTCAAAAATGACAAATATTTATGGTCAGAAACATCAGCAATAAACAAGATTTTAAATATTTTCTAAACAGGACAGCATAGCTGCCAGATAAATGAAGCATCAAATCGTCAAAAATTTGAGAAAAAATCGTCAATGACGTTCCTTGAAATCGTAAAAAAATCGTCAGAAATAATAAATAAATGAATTGAAAGATTTTATAAACAAAAACATATAAAGCCAATGTTAAGCAGCAATAATATTGTGTCATCTATACCTATATACGGTGTAAATATTAGGGAGTCAGATGATCTTGAAAATTCAGTGTGATGTTCGCTAGAAATTGCACATTTTTCAGTGCCTTGGATTTCTTAGACGGTGTAATAAATACTTCACTTTATCTGATATACTTATCATTTACACAATTTATAACCGACCGAGAACGTAATACAACTCTTATGTATGGGTTGGCCCTTTACGTCTATTTTGAGGCTTTTCGGCCGTTTACAGGAGAGACAGTAATAGCTCATTAGTCACGATAGTGTGTCCAACTCTATTAATATATTGGAACATGGTTGCAATGTGGCTTGCGTTTCACAGTCCCATAGCTACTACAACTTGTTGATGAAAATCATGTATTCATACATAACACTCGTCTTTCTCGGCCAGAACATCTGTTTGTAGTCGATTAGTCAGTATATTGCACACTGCATTACAGACAAAGATCTCCCTTCCTGGAGAGATCTTTCCTGTTACTTATGGTATTAAAGTTATATAAAAATGTTTTAAAAATATTCAAATCCATAAACGCTGTTCCTGCTTTTCTCCTTCTTATAATATATTTTCCTAGTTCCAAACCCAATGCCATCCCAATACAAAGCTAAAGTAAAGAAGATTATGTAAATTATTAATTGGTAAAAATCGTCAAAATAAGGGCATAAATCGTTATGTCGTCAAAATGATATTTTTGGAGTTCAAAATCGTCAAAATGACGATAAATTGTCAAATCTGGCAACGATGCTTATAAGAGTAAAAGTTATTCAATCGGGTCACTACGTTCAATCTGTATTTAGAAATAATTGGATTGCAGTAGACGGTAGAACAATTGAAGCATATTTCGGGCTACTTTTGTTAGTGGATATATTTATGTATATCTCATGGTGAAACTATAGGACCTCTATGGGAAGACCGTAAAGCCATCAAGACTTTGCACCGATTTTAGAATATAGCCTCGAGTGATACGGTTTGATAAAAAGGCAGACAGGAGCGAAATACGATTCCGTGACTAACTTGCTTCCATAAGAGATTTTTGGAACCATTGGGAAACAAATCTACGAAATATATTTCATGTTGGCGAGTGTGACGCCAGATGAGCAGCTCGTAACGGTTCGTGGATGATGCCCATTCAAGCAATACATACCATCAACACCAGGAAAATATGGTATAAAAATTTGGGTGTTTGTGTGATGTTGAAACAAATTATGCATGGTCTTTACAGGTGTATACTAGATATTTTTGAAAAATTTTGGCATGTATCTTATAAGCGAAGAAATACTTCATAGACCGAACATGCGACAAATTAGACCTGCTAACGCAATCGTAAAAAGCCTTTAAAATTATTCTGCTGAAGTCCCCCAAACAAAAAATTAAAAAGTGGAAGTTGCTACTTCTGTCCAAATCGTTCTAACAGCACCAAATATGCAAATAAATGTACCGAATGTCAAAAATGTATTTGAAGAAAGCATTCTGAGACCAATATTGTATGCAATAAATGTAAAAAAATAAAAAACTGAATAAATATTATCATTTTTTGTATTGGGCAAATTTGACCCAATAATGTCATATGCGTTTTATTTTTAAAGTACAGGATAAGGGTTAAATTATTATGGTGTTGCTATATCAACCAGCCGTGTATAGGCATGATTGTATGTTTACGTATTGCAGTAAACATGTTCTTATTGAAAACAAAATGGCCATTTAAGAGATTAAAAACAGTCTAGAATGTATTACAATTTTAGAAATTCCTTAAACGAATGCCCAGAGAGACTGTTATATAGAGTATATTTTAAAATTAATTGACCATGATTTGTAAAGGAATGTGTTAAATTTTGGTTTGATTTAAATGACTTGATTTGAAGTTTTCTACAGCCATTTATTCCAAAGGATGCCTACATTCAGTCTTTGTTCTCCTTCCGATAACAATATTTTAAGTTGATGGACATTTAAAGTTCAATAATTTTGGATAAATACATATACACATACATACATATATTAAAACACTTCAGTCAGGATTACGACCCAGCTTCACATTCCACTTATGTTACGTGTGTTAATGTTGCAAATGAGTGACGGGATCTACAGTTAAAAGTCGGCTCCGAACGACAAATTTTTTGGAGAAACTTTACGGTAATTTTTTATCTACTCTTACATTTTTTGCGAAAAATCAGCAGGAAGACAGTTGCCGAAGAAATATTTATTTCATATTACGTCTCGTAAGAGATGTGTGATTTATGGTTTGACATATGATCTCACATCTAATAACCCAACATCATACCTACTAGGCTATGGCGAGTACTGCTACACTACGCATATGCAGACCTGAATTCCATTTTAAAAATTTTGAGTAATTTTAAGATTAATTTTTTAAAAGAGAGTAAGAAAAGTGCCAAAGCAGTGAGTAATTGCATTCTAACGAATTTCATTTATAAACACGTACGTGTTTAGTCTTGTTAATTAAACCATATAAAACTGTCTTCTGCTTAGTAGTGATCAATCACATGAATAAAGAATGTTTTATTCCCATAGCACCAACAAAAGCAACAATGCATATGAAACCCAGAGCATATTAAAGCAAGAGCCTTGTGGACATTGCAATCAAAAAGTATGGTTGAATTATTTCATGTCGTGTTGAAGCTCCTAGACTTGATTGTAACTTTGTCTCTCCCTCTCTATAACATTAAATCAAACTCAAAGATAAATATTCACATACAACATTGATGAGGAGGCAGAAAGCGAATAGGAGACCCAATAGAGGTTAACAGAGTTTTTGGTCATTGCAAGATAGATATCGATATCGCCGTGGTCTAGTGGGTAGTGTGTTGGCTTATTAGACGAAAGGCCCGGATTCGAATCCCAGGTGAGATATCAAAACGAAAAATATTCCTTCGGCGACTTCCTCTCAGCCGATTTCTGGCAAAGACTCTGAGAGTAAAAATTGCCATGAAAAACTTCTCAAAAATATGTCGTTCGGAATCGACTTTAAACTGTAGGTCCCGCCACTCATGTATAAAATTAACGCACACAACATAAGTGGTGTGAGAAGCTAGGTCGTAATCCTGACTGAAGGGTTGTAATGGCCAATTATGTATTATGTATGTATGTAAGATAGATATCGAAGAGATGTTAGTCCACTTCTTTATTACACTGCAACAATTTACATTTTAAGGTATAACACAGAGTTGTCCAGTCCATGTGAGTACCATAATGTGTAGTTTTGTTTGTTTCTCATAACATAAAGGTCTTTGTTCTCCTTATGCAATGAAATTTCTTAAAAATGTTATAAATGCCAATAAAAACTAATAACCCACAAATATTTGTCAATTTGAAAGTTTAATAAGTATTCGTCATTTTATTCTCAGTTTCTTCTCTTATTATTTCTTGTTTCTTCAAAAACAAACAAAAGAAAGAACATTTAATTTTCATCGTACCAAAAAAAAATCTTTTATTGTGCACACGTAGGTTATAATGTAATAAGACGGTACATTTATATGAGGATTTATAAAGTATAATGTGTTATAAACATATTAAGAGCGTATTGCAATTGAATTGTTAAAGTTTATAATGACGATTTTTGATCCAACCACAGTTTATACGTTTTCTCTTGAAGTGTCAGACCTTTCAATAACTTAAAAGAGAATTGAAATACGAAATTAACATCAGTGCCCAGGATCAAATTCTCTTTGCACTAATCGACAATTTATTTTTCCAAACAACGAAATCAACATTAAAAATCTGATATGTTTCCACTCGTTTTATCACATTCTCTTCCAAATGATGCTGCTGTATTCAATCGCGTATAGAAGTACTTAAACACACCAGCATAATTCCCAGATTTTTGTTTTTATCTTCTAGGAATTTGTATTTGTAACAGATTTTAATCTGTAGGCACTACCATATTTTAAGCCGCTTAAAGTATAAAATTTATACCGATCCACTTCTATCTAATCCCTCTCATTGTAGTATGTGATATTATTTTAGTAGGCTTTCTGATATTAAGAAGTTTTAAATAATATAGTACCTCTTTCTGTGAGATTTTTTTTTCTGCTGATACTACAATTTTTATATCTTTACCTCCATTACTTAAAAAAAAAAATTATTTTTAGATAACCTAGTGATTGCATATAACAGTCGAGCAATGACTCCTACAGATCAATGAATTACATTGCGTTAACTTTATGCTTTCATTGTTATTAAAGAATTATTTTTTTTTTCATTTCCCTTTTGTTTATTGTTTAATAACAGATTAATTGACATTTAATTTTAAAATAACAAGTTTATTATTAATTAATAAATTTAACTTGCGAACTCTGAAAAATTTTAATGAATTAGCGGAATAAAAACTCATATTTCATGCTTCATGCTAGTGTAGGTCTTGTTTTTGGGTTTTCCTTTTTTCATCCATTACTCATTGCATCAGTGTTTCAATAATTATTATTATTGATTTCACACTTGTCCAGATGAGTTCATTTCTATGTATCATTGAACACTGCATGTATAATTAACACGATTATAATTAAATTTTAATTTTATCATGTTTTTCCAATTTATTTCATTGTTGTTGTTACCGATGTTGTTATCCGTTTGTCATGAATTAATATACGTTTTTTGTGTGTCGAAAACACTAATTTATTAAAAATTTATTTATTTCGTCTTACGTATTGTACATAAATAAACATGCTGATGGTTATTAAAGGAAACATACGAGAGACATAGAAAGAAAACTATATAGGGACAGGGCGATTGTGGTTCAAAGTATAAGAGCATGTGCATTAGAGCAAAAAAACTGTTCGATGTACCCTTCTAAAAATGAATCTTGGACTTTTTTAAGATAACGTTTCAAATATTTCGGCTCCAGCTTTGACCTCTCGTGAGCTGGACCATTTTGAAAAAGGGTCTATTTTTGAATGTTTTGTTAATTTGAGAATCTGTTTCTTTACCAACATATACAATATCTATATCGTAAGAAAGGTTTTTTTTAAGGCCCGTACAACGGTATATACAAGTTTGTCCAAGGACGATCACCCATATCCTTTTTTAAGTATATTCTGTATTGCTGTGGTTATTGTTGTTTACCTATTCTAGTTGGCCATTAACCATTTAATATGTTGTTATCCATGTCCGTTTGTATCAAATATCATCATTACCCAGCATTATCATCAGCAATATCATTTATGATCTGAGAATGTCGTTGTTGTGGATATCCATACATTCACTTTAGTTGTCCACTTGGTTTAAAACGAAATCAATGAAATTTACATAATTAAACAGATCTTTAAAATAATAATTTCATTGCTTTTAAAATATTTCAATTTAAAGAAATTAAATGAAATCAAAATTTCCATGTTCCAGCGTGAAATATGCTTTCATTTACAATTTATTATTTTCTCTTTAGCATTAAGTTGGTATTCCTTTACATTTTTGCTTTTGAATCTACCCACAACCATATCGGAGGAGAGTCTCTTCCGTAATGTTCTGTTCGGCATACAATTCATCAACATTAACACTGTGTCTGTCAGTCAGTCAGTTGTATTTATCAATACAAATTTGTTATTGGATATTGATTTGTATTTTATTTGATATAAACAAAATAATACAATATGAACAACAACAACTGAAATATGTTAATAGATATATTTTAGAGCTTAGGTGTTGCATTTCTATGAAGATATAGGCAAACAAATGTATATTAGTTTGCTAAAAACAGATTTCATATATTTAGTCGTTCATTCATTCAAATTATTCATGGATACATGTAGAACAACAACTATACAAAATAATTAATAATCTTAATCAACTTGTTCGATTCATTCCTAAATGATGTTTTATTTCCACATTTTCGTTTGAATTTGTACTTGCATGTGTGGTTTTCAATATACAATATTGGGTAAATGCATTAATTTTCATCGTTTAAAGCTAAAATGTGTTGAAGGTATATTTAATATATACATCCGTGTTGCAGATTATACGGGTACATAGAAGAATGAAATAACTGACGAATACTCAAGAGAAGGACCCAATTTTAATAACTTGCAAGGACGACTCGATGTCAACGTCTTGAACCCTTAGAAAACTTTGAACAATGCTTCGGCCTATTCCTTAATATTTTTGACGTCGTTCTTGATGTTACATACATACATAATTGGTAATTACAACCCCTCAGTTAGGGTTATTGACCTATTTTCACATGCCACTTATGTTGTGTGTGTCGCGGAAAAAATACTTTTTGGATTTTATTTTGATGTCTAGACTGGGCGTCGAACACTGGCTTTATGTTAATAAGCTAACACACTACCTACTAGACAACGGCGATTTCAGTACGTAATATTAAATACATTCCATAAAGGTAGTTACAATTAGGAGAGATAAGGTCTACAGTCTTTAATTTTCCATAGACCTGGAACGGTTTGGGGATTCAAATGAGACTTTTAAGATTCTCATTATCCATACATGGGTATTGTTTGTTATGCGTGTAAGTACGCACAAGTATGAGCATCCCCTTCGTCGTTCTGATGACATCATTGACCACACCATATCACGCTCATGAATGACAGCAATAGTGAAGATCTTTATGCACAGAACTCAATTCTTTCGCTGGATGCCAAAAATTTACTTCGAAATAAATCTCTGGGAGCAAACAAATTGCCATGCAAAGATGCTCAAATCTGTCAATCGGAGTTGATGTTAATGGGTGGTGTGAGAAGCTGAGTTGTTATCATGAATATAGGGTTATATTGACCAACTTATTTATTTAAGGACATAAGTAAGTATTAAATAAAATTCTGATACAAGTGCAAAGGAAATACGTGAGAGTCGAGTGTAAGAGAAGTTATGTCTGTTTCTGCAGATGATTTACTCAGCTTTATTGAAGCAGCGGAGAATTTGCAATTTGATTACGATTTCCGGCCTGTCCATTTCAATTTGGAAAACAATTGTTTATGATAACATTGTAGCCAATGTATCTACAATTTTTGTTAACTACTGCAGGTGGGTACATACATTATCTTGTTACTTTAGAATATTTGCTGTTCAGCATTTAATATGCTGGCATGTATATAGCAGTTGTGTGTATAATTATATGTTATACTTCGCCTGACGGTCCTAAAACTAATGCTACTGATGCGTATGTTTTAAGTAACATTCGTTACATGATAATGCTTAAGAGGATTTATGTACAAGTATTTATGCAAGCTGAAACTACATGTGCATTTGCAAATACATAAAGATGAATGCATTCAAAGCTATAGTTTAGATGCCAAAGAATTAACGCCAACATGAAAATTTAATTTTAGCCAGAAAATCAAATCAGTTTCGGGCATAAAACAACGTATTTGCCACTTAAAAATGGGGGAAAAAGAACAAACAGAGGTTGAAAAAAATTTTTGAAAACACATTATTGAACAATGTTGTGTTGTAAATTTGAGAACTTGAAGCAGATTTTATATGAATTTAATTACATTGCAATAGGTCAGTGATAGACAAAATACTTCAGTGCTTTATTCACAGAAACTTAAAGATTGTGGAGAATAGGATTTTTAATTTTATTTGTGTATCACTTTAAAAAATCTTATAATTTACCAGTATAATTTTAAGCTGCTTAAAATTTTAAGTCTATACGGATCCACTCCAGTTCTAACGGTTTTACTATTCAATTTGGCTTTGTTTTAGCTGACTTTCTATCAATGGCCACTTGTGCATGTATTTTGTTTTAAATGTGCGTTTCACAAACCATTTAATCACTCCCTTTCTCAATTTCTCTCCTTATCTAACCTACGGTTTTTGTTTTGCTGTTTTCGCCATGGCAGCTATTTCTATTGCTTTTATGACCACTAATAATATTGGTATTTTTCAGTAGTAGTTTGCATATCTTTTGGGCGTAATAATTGGAGGCCATTCCTGTTAATTGCTCTTAGCAAAAGTTAAATGTCAATTACGCAATCACTATCATATACTTGCGTACATGTATGTTCGCAAAAATACAAATTCAAAATTTAATAAATTTTAGCTTAAATTACTGTAGATTTAAACGGATAACGAAATTTGTAATACTTAAAAAAAGCTTATCTCAGTGTGGGTTGTTTAAATATGCGAATTACTAGCCCTACTAAAACAACAACTACTACTACTAATCTGCTACTACTACTGCTTCGACTACTTCCACTGCCGTTGACTTGGTAAATTACTACTGCTACTAATACTGGTTCAACTACTGCTTCTACTACTAATACTAATGCTACCACTACATTTGCTACTACTTTTGCTTCTGCTACTTCTACTAATGCTACCATTACTTCTGCTACTACTATTACTTCTACTACTGCTACTAATGCAACACGACATCTGCTACTACAACTGCTCCTAAGACTACTACAATTATTACTACTACTTCAACTGCTGATGCTTAAAACCTACTTACAGTTTTCATAAAGAAAATCGAATTTGCTGTACCAAGAATGGGTGAATAGAAAAATCCTTCTTTGTTCGAAGTTTTAACATAGATTTTAACAAAAATTTTACTGAAAATCACTGATTATTTCACAGACTCCTGTATCTCTTATTTAATTCCTCTTTTTCTTAGTCCCCAAGTCTTAGATGATCCAGTTGTGGTTGTTAAACAATGCAAAAAATTCTAAATATTGATTTATATAAATGCGTGTTTCTTGGTTTTTCTACTCTTTCTTTTATTATTCCGAATTGCCGTTTCTACTTCATCTCTGACTGTAAAAGAATCTAAGTCACGTATCTCGATTGTAGCTTTCTGTTTTAATTCCGCGACAGAGGCTGTTTCTTGTACCGTACTTCTCAGTTGTTGAACAAAATCCGGTTTGACTTTTTCACCTCTGCTGAACTCCAAGAGTATGGCACCATTCAGCGTTCGCCGAACTGCTTTTATCCGGTCAGAGTCTTCGGTCGTTATGTTGCCACGTAAGTTCCTCAGGACGTCGGCATACGTGTGACCTTCTGCAGGCTTAATTACCAGCGCATCTGGTTTTGTTCGCCCCAGTCGGGATCTATCCAGGGGTGGCAGTCTTTTTCCTGAGGTTTGAAGTGGTTCTTTCCTCTTCAGCCGCCTTCCAAGTACGTCTGTAATTCAACATAACATCCAGAAGTTCAGCCATTCTGGATATTCCGTTCCTAATGTCAGTACTTGCATTCTTCTGGCGACGCGTAACACGCTGCATCATATCCAGAGTATCCCTACACTGGGACATAGCATCCTCCTCCATTTTCCTCATCCTACCGATAAGTTCCAACGTAGGAGAGCTTACCTCTGTTGGTGTGCCTCTTTGTTCTAGGCCAGAGCATCCATCAATCGGCGTTCCGCTAACATCATTTTTACCTCTATCCAGATCATCCTCTTTCCGTAGGACGATGGTAACTGACTGTGTAGCCCGCGGTTGCGAAGTGTCCGACTCATTTTGTATATTATCACCCCTTTGTAACATGGTCGTCTGTGCCTTTCTCACAGGCGACCGCTTTATACGTGGGCTGCTCATAAATGCAACCTCTACTTGCATCATCTTATCTACTTCAAATATGCCTTTATTCATTTTCATCTGGGTTCCATCTACAAGCCGCTATCTCATATCGATTATGCAGTTATTCTTTAAGACCCCGAGGGTGCCTATGATATCCAGTGAGGTCCTCGCGAGGGTTGACGCAAAACCTTATGGGTGTTTGCGTTCAGAGCCAGGTCGGACACTAATTAGGTCGGACACTCTCAACTAAACCTGCATCACCAACCAAATGGCGACGATAATCGAACGTACTTGAAGCCCTGCCAAGGATTTAACAGAACGGAGGCGTCTGCAACATTAGCCTGAAAGCCATTTCCACCGGATTTCTCTCGGTGTACTCAGGAAACAGAATACTGCAGAACGTCAGCCCTATTGCGTCATATCAAAATCGAAGTTACAATCGTAGTCAAGGTCATGCCGAATACCAGTTGCCAGATACCAGTTATGATAAAAAATAACATAAAAGATTGTCGTAAAGAATTTAAAAATTGTTAATAAAATGACAAAAAGTAAAATTTAATTCCCTAAACAATGTTTGCCAAAAATGTGTGGCATATAAAAATTTATCGTTTCCCACAAAAAAAAATTTGTTTAAATCGTAAATTATGCTACTAAAGGGGGAAAAGACATCAAAGAAAAAAAATTGTCATCTTTAGCTGTGCTAACACCTTTTGCATTCAGATCTATAAGTATTTGCCCCAAAGGTTCAGAAACATTTTTTCCTAAGTGATCACGATGGTGCGTTGACTGTTTTTGGGTGAACATACAAAATTCATAAGAGTTTACACGTGAAGAATGGATTACTAAAAATAGAAAATGGATGCTGTATGCTGGATCTGAAGTCTACTTTGATAAGTTGACATAATCATGCAGATGAAGATAGCGTATTTCATTCGAAGACTTTGATTGAAAACAGGAATCTATCTCCTTCGAACTTGATCATATATGTGGACAATCAATCGGCAAACAAAGTGCTGGGACCCCATCTTGTCAAAACAAAACGCATTAGCAGTTACAAAGACTCTTTACACCGTAATCTAACCCAGTTGAAGAAGTCTTACAGTGAGATGTATAGGAAATTGTGATAATAAACTTGTTCATACATTATATAGGGTATCGCAGAAGCTTTATATGTATAGTCAACGTTTAAGGATTTTTTTCTTTTTTCCATTGCAATTGAAAGTATTGATATATATTGATAAATATTTTGATTTATTAATATCCACAAGCATACAATGTTATCAAATAAATATTTCATCAAAAATTTTTTATTAAAAAATGTTTGAAAAAAAAAAACATTTATTTCCGTCTGTGGCATAGAAATAAAATATTTTGTGCCTAAAATGTATACTCAAAAGAGTTTATATGTGGGCGTAAATAGTGCATGAAACATATTTCGAAAAAAAAATGGAACAAACAAAATTCATATTTTGATAGAAAAACTTTTTTAATTGGAAAATATTTCATTTTATTTTTTTTCTATTTTTGCCAAAATATTTTACAAATCTTGTTAATATTTCTGTAAATTCCAGTTGAACTAAAACGAACTCAAACTTTAAACAATATTTTATGAGAAATTCTTTGAACTTGTTGCAGAAAGAATGAACCGCACTCTAGTTGAAATGGCTGTTTAATGTTGGAAGCAGATCTACCTGAAATGGTATGGGCTGAATTAGTAAACACTGCTGCTTATATTCGAAATAGATGCCCAACAAACTTAAATAAAAATTGTACTCCAATCGAAATTTGGACTGAGAAAAAGCCTAATATAACACATTTACGTCAAATTGGAAGCAAATCGTATGTTTTAAATAAAAAACCTAACAAAAATAAATGGGAGCCAAGAAGTGAAGAATATATTTTAATAAGTTATTGTGATGAATCCAAGGCGTATAGATTGTGGAAAACAGGTGATGGAAAGATTACTAAGAAAAGAGATGTCAAAATTATAGAAGAAGTATTTCGAAAAGCCGACAGTGCCGCATTAAATTTTAAAGATAATAAAGATTTTTTTGAGTTCAGAATATATTTCTCGAAAAATAAAGAGTACGAAACTTAATAGACGATGATGATGATTTTGAAGATTCAGTAGAGCAACATATAGACAGTATTGAGGACACTAATTCACATAGACAAGAAAATATTCGCATTGAGACAAATAATAATTTAAATTCAATTAAGTCTCGTTTAAGGTCTTGGAAATTAATTAATCAATTAATCAGATATCTTCAGAGCAAAATCCCAGAACTTTAAAAGATGTTGAAAAATCTGATAACAAACAAGAATGGTTAAATGCGATGCAAAGAGAATATGACTCTCTTATTAAAAATGGAACATGGGAATTATCAGAATTGTCGGCAGGAAGAAGAACAGTAGGATGCAAATGGGTTTTTGTTACCAAATATAATACTGATGGAACAGTTGATAAACGGAAAGCAAGATTAGTTGCTCAAGTCTATTCACAACAATTTGGAATTGATTACATGGAAACCTATGCTCCTGTTGTACGACAAAATACTCTGAGATTGATATATGCCTTAGCTATGGATAATGATTTGAAACTTCGACAACTGGATGTATCAACTGCGTTTCTGAATGGAGATATCGACGAAGAGATCTATATGAATCAACCTGAAGGTTTTATTGATGACAGTAATCGTAATAAAGTTTGTAAATTAAAGAAGACAATTTATGGCTTAAAACAAGTTGGTCGACAATGGTTTAAAAAGATTCACAATGTTTTTATGAATTATGGATTACAACAATCAAGGTATGATCAATGCATCTATTATGAACGTCAGAACAATAAACGCATGATCGTTGCTTTATATAATGATGATATTGTAATTGCATTTAATGAGGATTATATGGTTGAAACATTATCTACGACATTACAAAACAATTTTGACATTAAAGATTTGGGTCAACTAAAATATTGCATTGGGTTATATATTGAACATGGTTATTTCTCAACCGGGTTATATAACAAATTTAGTTAATAACCTATTATAATTACACAACTGGATGTGTATATTTGTTTAAATTCAGAAATATTGAATCAGTTTTACATTTGATTTTTGTATTTAAAATATAATATTTTATTTTTTCATTCAATAAATTATTTTCCAAATATACACATCCAGGGAATTCATTTGTTGTATTAAATGCTGCTTTAATTTCCTTATATTCACTTGATAATCCATCTAATAAACATATGATTTGCAATTCCTCTTCAATATGGCCATTCATCTCTTCCATTTGTACATAAAGCTCATCGAATTCTTCTATGTACTTAGATATAGTCTGTCCGATTTCCATTTTATGATTCAATACTTTCGAAGTCTTAAAATTTTTCAGCAATAATAATATTTTTGAAGACAATGCGATCAGGATATTGGCTCTTGCATCCTGATCTTTTTCATTCCACTGTTCACGTAAATTTGGTTCAGCTGGAATAGTCCTTTCTGCAGTAACAATTTGCAACAGTCTGCTCTTATCTAAAAGAGCTTCCATTTGTGTCTTCCATGTTGTATAATTTGATCCATCAAATATTGGGATTTTGCTCGAAAATGTTGTTGACGACATTCTTTCACTTAAATATTTTTATCTTCAAATATTTCGTTTTAATTTTGCCAATAGGATCTCTCGACTTGGAGTCCTGGGCCCATAACCTATTAAATTACACAACTGGATGTGTATATTTGGAAAATAATTTATTGAATGAAAAAATAAAATATTATATTTTAAATACAAAAATCAAACGCAAAACTGATTCAATATTTCTGAATTTAAACAAGTACAATGAAAACAAGTACATTTGATAATTCAACAGAACTAAAACCAAGCGGCACGCAAATGTGTGGAATGTGGTATATCGACTGTGGGTGATATTAATAGGAAAAGTTTAGAAAAAAAGTAATATTTGTAGGTTAAATATTGAACTATTTATTAAATTATTATTTATATTAAATAAATATTAACTATGTTGTGGGTTAGCTTTCATAAAAACTTTATCTCAATCCTTACTTTTGTTTCGTTTGCTGCAGACTGTCAAACTGACAATCTAGTCTAATTTAACTTGATTGCATTAAATAAACACTCTGTGGGAAAAGGGGCAAGAATATATGAAATAAGTTGCACAAAACATAACAAACATTTTCAATTAAATTAAAACTTTTCTATAACAAATACGGATATTATTGTATATACAGGGTGGCTGATATATAATGCAACAAAGTAAAGCGCTCCATTTTTTTAAATTTTTTTTTAATTTTATTGTTCAAAAGCAAAAAATTTTGGAAATTTTAGAATCAGTTTAGATTCTAACAAATCTTTGGTACGAATTATGGTCTTCAAACGGCCGATAAAGCCATCACAGGTTGCACGAAAATGGCTCTGCGATATTTTGGCTCATTACCTGCGACTTGCTGTCTTGAGATGATCGACACTTTGGTGAGAACCTTACTCTCTAAAATTCCCCAGGCGCAAAAGTCTGGTCTTAACCGACAAGTAAATGTCGTCTAACCTAACCAATGCTAAAGTATTAAGTTTACCTTTCAAATGGTGTACTTTTCTTTGAGATGAAAACAAAAGTTGTAGAGTACATAACATCATCATATTTCGATTTTGAAATATTGTTGACATTTTTTACAAAATTTTATTTCATATTCTTCTTTCTGTATTTGAACGGAGTTTAGATGAGCAATTCATCTGAGGGCTCAAGTTTCGCAGTGTCAATAACAGCATCTTTGGCAGTAGCAATTGTACTTGGGAATAAGTTAGGGAATTTGTAAAGTAATACAGTTTTCAACCACCATTTCTTTCTTGACAGAGTTTCTATTCCTATTTTTATTTTTATTCGATGCTTGTAAGTTAAGTTTGAGAAAAAAAAAAAAATAAAAATTAGAGGAAAGTTGTAAAGAAAAAATAGTTTTATTTCGGATATTTGAAGTCCAGCAGTCTGTACAAAAAGTTCAGTTTAAACAACTTGAGTTAATAAAGACAGTTTTTTATATTTTTAATTTAATTTCATTTCCAGCTGAAAATGAAAGACACAGTAAGCGAGTGTTCTAAAGTAAATTTACTAAGCAGGTAGTGGATATTAAAGATTGATTTTAAAGTATTCCTGGCATACATCTTTGACAACATATTTTACAAAAATTTTCTTTATTCAGATTTGAAAACAAAAGTTGGATATAGAGCCGAGTTCTGGACCGTTAAACTTAAGGGTTAGAGTATAGGGAGTTCAGGCAACAGAACCTTACGAAAGAAATTGTAACACTGTTGTCGCAAAAAGGTAATTGTTTTAATTGCAAAATGTTTATAAAAAAGTACATTACTGAATATATTAACCATAACAGTCTGTCAGTACGACAAAGAGCCGATCATATCAGCACATTGTGGTTCATGTTAATACACTAAGGCAACCAGTAGCCTCCCAAATATTAGAAGCTATACATGTCGAGAAATTTGAAGTTTAAAAAACAGGAATCACTTATTTGGGCCAAAAAATGGCTACTTACACACATAATTTCTTATGAAAATCCTCCAGTAGATTCTAGCTTCTCGCACCACTTGTTTTGCGTATGTTAATTTTATCCATGAGTCGACCTATACTTTAAAGTAGGCTCAGAACCTCAGATTTTTTGGGAAACTTTTGCAAGAAATCTTCTGAGAAGCACTTGCCGAAAAAATATTTTCTTCATATTTCGTTTTGTTGGAGATATCTGACTTGAGGTTAGACGTGAGACTAATAAGACAATATACTGCCTGCTACACTACAGCGACTCCAAAAAAGGTTTACCATGCCTTTATTGGCTGAAAATTTCCCCATTATCGTCTTTAGTTGACTTATTCCGAGGAACCCATGGTTTTTGTTTGTTTGGGGAGTGACATTGTGTAAGGCGTTCGTATGAGGTCACGACATGTTGGCGACCAAAAGTCTGGCCTACTCAATTAACTACTCAGTATTGAAACTGTTTAGCCTAGCGAGATTCCGATATATCGTGAATAGCTTTCAATTTGCTATTATCGCAAATACATGGAATACTAAAATAACACACGAAATTTCCTCGTTTTAATATTCTACTCGAGTTATTCGGTCCCTCTCATAAAGGGGTATAAAGTCACGAATTCGCGCCTTTCAGAAATTTTCATTATACCCAGTCAATTAGACTTTATTGGGAATAAAAGTGGCTTAAACTTGTCTCCCAGCGCTGCGCTCAAGGACTGGTTTTTAGCGGCTCAGTTATACTATCGCATTTCATTATTAAAGGCTTAGGCAGATTTTACCTTCAGTCCAACTCAGTTAAACTTAAATATCCATAAACATACAATCTCGTAATCTCTTTAAATGGGGCCAGAAAATTTGCTCATTAAAGTCAAGGCTGTGTTGTCCTCTTCGTTTTGACAGAAAATGCTTTGCTGAAAAAATTTCGGCAAAGGTTTATCTACAACCAAAGATTTAGTTAGTGGTGAATGTGGCCCCCTTTTTTTTTTGCAATTTAGGTAAGGTATGGTCAGTCCGGTAGCTTGTCATTCACAGGAAAATTCATTGGTGGCCAATATGGCCCATTGTGTTTTGAATTTTGTTTCTTTTAACATAATTTCATATTCTTCCCATATTTCCTGCTGATAGGAGGTGAGTGAACACTACGAAATTTATCTTTCCAACAACAATTGCCTTTTAACTAATGATACACGAACTTTGAATAAAAAAACTATTCTAAATCTGCTAATGTTTTAATTTTTTAAAATTTTTCTTTAATCTTGAATTTTGTCGCATTAAAGTACTTTCTAGGGAGTTGTTATATTTGTTGTTCTCGTTCGTTTTTCCCCCTAAAAAAGTGAATTTGTAATGATTTAGCATAAAAGATGGAAACGAAAACAGAAACAGAAATAATCTTGATGCGGGTGTTACAATGCAAAGAGAGAGAGAGAGAAAAATTTAGTTTGAAAATTTTTTGGCACACGGTAAAGTTTACAGTACCATTAAACTGCCATTAGTGACAGTTTGCCAATGCAAATGTTTGTTAATGACAATTGCATAAAAGAAATTAAAGGGACATCTTTGTGTGGAGAAAGAGAAAATGCTGGATAACATAACAAAACCTGTTACAATTGGTTACACAATGAGATTGAAATTAAATGGTCACAGGGTGTATAGTAAATATTTAATGGCAAATGAAAAACAATTAATTTCTTTGTTTAAAATAAGGGGAACCAATTCAAATAGCAAATAACATAAAAAAAATTAACACTAATTGCTACAAAATGACTGCTTACATGCCAGTAAAAATATTTGCCAATAAAATCAAATGCTTTATTTAAAGAGAAAATTAAGCATTTAATGTAGGGAGAGAGGTTCAGTTATTTGCATTAAACCTGTACCTTTTTCCATTATTTCGATTGTAATCTATCCAGTTTTTTGCCAAGGCTTTTAAACAAAACTGTGAAACAGTTTTTCTCTTTCATAGGAATGTTTATTTAAATTTAAATCGTTTTAAGCAATTTTTTTACGCTTATTTTATTTGAAGTCTATTTTATTTGAATGAAAAAAAAAAAAAATGAAAAGAAAATAAATTCTTTTGGAAAAAATAGCAAATGAACAAATGTACAAAGGGAATGAAAGATTTTGATGTTTTTAGTCTCTTTTGTACTAAACAAATAACATTTATTCTGTTTTCACTTTATTTTTTGGTAGTAAACGATTTTTTCCTATACTTTGTTTTGGAAAAAAATCGTATTCAAATGGAATCCATTTTTTTTTGCTATCTCTGCCGTTCGTGCTATTGAAATTATATTTTTTGATTCAGTCTATGTAACAACAACAGCAATAAAGATAACAAATAAATTAAAAAAAAAAAGAAACGAATAAATTCATTGATTCAATGGCTTTATTTTGATTCACAAAATAAAACAAAAGATTTCTTTTAATCCTTAAGCCTTTGTTTTGATACTCATTGAAGTTATGAAAAATTTATGTACAAACAAGCAAACAAAACAAAATAGTTAAGAGGATGAACATGCCGAGCTACAAGGCATATAACATTGCTTGTCTAATATTGTAGCAAAAATTTGGGCCTAGTAATCCAAGAAATCCAGTTATTAAAGGTGTTTTTAAACCTTCATTGTCAACATAGTTTTACGTTCATTAACGCCATGACTTTTTATTATTACAGACATAACTTAATTCCTTAATAATTCTATAACTAACAAACCGCTTTAAATAGAGGGTAATATCACTACCTTACGTTTACATTCTTGGTGGTAATATTACTAGCAGTACATATAGAAACCTCGTCAGCGGTAGGTATGTTTTGATACATATGCGTGTAGATTGACTAAGAAGTGTCTTTAGAATCAACCCCGGTTGAAATGCCTTAAATAGCGGAGCGATTCGATCATGCTATGTCGTAATACTGTTCAACAATCTTACAATAATCCTAAGAGCTTGAACAAGCTTCTTTAATTTTTAATATTCATCAATATTCAAAATAGAAAATATGGCTCTTCATTCTTTTTCATGCTAAGCATGCAATTATAGCAAATTGGGCAATATATACAGCTGCGGGTAACTAATTAAGAACACGAAGCTTACATGCGTGTCCTTAATTATATGCACGACTGAAATCACTACTCTTTTAAAATATGGCTCACAGCTTTAAAGGTAATAATTTATTTGCCACAATAAGCAGTTATTTTCTACTACTAAGAGTTTAATTAACTAAACTTAGACAAATTTTGACAATATCATACAACAATTTGTATTTTTTGCTTGAAGCTCACATGCAAGTTTCGTGTCCTTAATTATTTGCACGTAGCTGTAGTTGTACCTTTCTGAATTACTCGTTGCTTTAGTCATATTCGCTACTTTTTTTTTGGCTTTATTCGAAGCTGCCAATAAAACGTAAATCAAATCTGGCAAAACTTAGCTTGCAAACTCTTTATAACTTCTAAACTTAACACGTCTGAGCCTGTATCAACCAATTTTCCAGATATTTTGAAAGAATCTAGGGCTCTTGCACCAGTCTGACTATCAAAAATGTTCTTATATATCTACCAAAGATTTTGTGTTTTACACTAATCACCACAGGGTGTAGATTTGTTACCAACTAAACTAAAATCCCAGTATTCACTTAATTCTTGCTGCTATAAGAAAATGTGAAATGGAATACTGCACCAATTGTTGTCGTTACAGAATATTTTTAATATTTCGGCCTGAACATAGATGAGTTCACTACATCCACTAAATGGCAGATGCTATCTGAAATTTCAGTTCATTCATTAAGAAAAGTTTACATAGAGGTCAGATACTTTCCTGCTTTATGTTTAAATGTTAATTTTCCTTTCCTATGTCCTATTGTCACTTTAATGCCACTTGCCTCTTTAAAAGAAAATAGCCTGACTGGTATATTTTGTGTTCATTCATGTGCAAAGCAAGCAATATTTATGATACTTTCCTTAAATTGAAAACAACATTTCAAATAACAAACAATGCAGCCAAAAAGCAAACCTGTACTGTCATCATTCTCATTTCATTTAGTGAAGTAAGCGGCAGAAGATCTATCTTCTTAATATAGTATCGGCAATTGTTTTGGTTTGTAAAATATTTAATAGAACTCCAATAAGGAAGAGGGAAAGAGTAAGATAAATGAGAACAACTTTTACACATTAAAACAGGCTCACGTGTAAGTCACGAACGAAGGTGCTGAAAGAGCCCTGTATGAACTGCCAATAGTGAAACTCTACTGAGTTACTATTGATATCGTCACCAGTACTAATGACATTTTATTATAGACAATTAACATGTGCGTGTCATTGAGAATCTACTACTGATGTCAGTACTATAGACTATATATTGAATAGGTAATCCTTTTGGGACCATATGTAGACATTGGAACCAGTGAATCAATAGTACAATTTAGCATTTCTAGTCTACACTTTTGGTACTTTTCTATAGCAAAAGACGACAATAACATTTAAATTTTTGAAAATATTTTATATTTTTTGTTACAAAAGAAAGGTACGATTTCATTGTTTTCTTTTTAAATTTAAATATGAAAACTAAGAAGATAGTATTAATTTAATCTCTCTTATTTATTTAGGAACATCAAAATAATGTTTTTGTTTTATTAAAATTTAGTAAAATTATTTATCTTCTTTGAGAGAATCGTCTTCTTCACGATTTATATCATTTTTGGTTTTGCTGCGACCAGTGTTGCCAATTTTTTTTTCAAAATTTCCCGCCAAATTGGGCTTTAAAAATCGCCAGAATCGCTAAATTCAATTTTTAAACCGTCAGAAACCCGTCAAATAAATAGTTTGAAAATATTAAATTAACGTTAAATGAAATAAAATGTAAATAATTACACATATTTTTAATTGAATTGTTTTTTTAATTATGTTTAATGATTTACAAACAAAATTAAGTATTTTCAAAAAGATAGTGCCAGTCTTCTGGACTTTCGTTTCGAAACTTTTGTGGATACTGAGGTGTCATAACTTTTTAAAAAGAAAATTCAATTTAAATGTACATTTTAAAATTATATTCATATAATTTATGTTGTAACAATTTCATCGTTTCTTGTCATGTAAGTTTAATTCTGTTTTACACGGTAGATACGTTCCAGAAAACTCGTGTAAAAAATGACATGACGTACATAGAAAAGAAGGGGATTCCATCAAAAAAAGTAAAACATATACTTCGTAGAAAAAAATTAATACGAGAGTCTTTATAAAAAACTAAATAAAATTTTTATAAGCATTAATACATATTTTATTTCATAAAATTAAAAGCGATTCAGATCATATAAAAAAGTAACATAAATTTGAAATTATTGTAGTTCAGGAAGTCAAAAAAATAATATAAGTTGATTAACAAATGATACATTCACCAATCCTTAAAGGTAATTTAAACAAGCTAAAAATCATCAAAAGTTCATAAATAAAAAAAAAGCAGTCAATGTGATGATGAAAATAACAGAAGTTCTTTTTGCTATCGTTATCGGATTTCATACGTAATCGCTTACGAAAGGTTGGTTCAGAATAGCTATCAACTCAAACAAGATTATCATTTTCAGTTTCCGATTGGACAGTACTGCGTTTAATAACAAAATCGGCCGTAGCGATTCAGTTTGAAGTCGCCTGAAGGCCTGAGTTCAAACTCAAGGTCAGATAGCAAAACGTAAATATTTTTCAGCGACTTCCTCTCAGCAGTTTTCTGGCAAAAACTCAGATAGTAAATAAAATTGCCATGAAAAGCTTCTTGAAAACTGTCGTTCTGGTATGAGAGGCTAGGTTGTAATCCTGATTAAAGGGTTGTAATGACCAAATATGTATTCCTTTGTATAAGTCATAGCAACGAGCCATTCAAGATCTTAGATTACGTTGAGATTTTCAAAAACTTTTCTCATCCGTGCTATACCAAATATCGCCGTGTAAAAACAGAATTAATTTTATTTTCTAGACCGTGCTATTACAAAATTAAGCGCACTTACTTTTTTGATATTTTTTCTTTTTCCTGCCTTCTTATTTAAACACAACACCTTAAGTTTTTCCTTCATTTGAAATAGATTTCAACTTAAGGTTTTTGATTTGTGCTTTGTACTTTTTCTACTAACCGTTATTCTCTCTCTCGAATTGAATTTTTCTTACTTGTATCATATAATTCAACCTTGAAAAAAACGCTAAAAAACGCTAAAGCGCCTTAAAAAACTCCAGATTTCCCGCTAACCGCTAAAAAGCATTTTTCCCCGTAATTGGCATTGCAAAAACGTCAGATTTGACGGGAAAAACGTCAAATTGGCAACAGTGGCTGCGACCCGTTTCTTTAAAATTTTTTTTCTATTGGCTCTGAAATGCTGCTCTAACTTGATATTACATCTGGATATTATAAAAACGAAACAAATTGTTAAAATATTACAAATATTTATGAGAATACAAAAAAGCATTTACTACCTATTAGGGCTTTAAACACATTTTAGTATTCGCGAAACTTCTATTTGAATTTTTACAAAATTCATGATAATATTTTGGCCAAATATTTCATGAAGATTTCGTTCTGAATTACCCGCAAGGTTTGATTTCATTTGTTGAATCTATTGAATATAAACAAAAAAATTCAATTTTATTCGTTGAAGTAGTTCCACAAAAAAGGTAAATATTTGCGTATGGGTCTGAATGACTTGTCAAAATAGCATCCAATTCTCTCTGCTTTTCTTCAGTCAATAGGGAAAAATTCAATAAGATTTGAAACAATTTCATTTTGTTTAAAAATTGTATCCAACATATCAATTTTTTACCTTCTCACGCAAACTATATTTTGGAAAATCAATTTTAGACGACACAGAATATTCAGGCTCCACAAAAATTTCACAATTCATACTTGGACTTATGCTCCACAAAAATTTCACAATTCACACTTGGACTTATAATTGTCTCATTTTTACTATTTTTATTTTTATATAAAACGTTTTTTTTATTAAACGTTTATAATTTCTTGACAATTTGAATGATTGAAATTGTTTTCTCATCAAAATAAAATAATTGTTGACGCTTCGATCACAATGTCACCATAAAGTCACCAATATAGTCGACAAAACTGGTGACTTGGAGACACTTGTCGACATGTTTCCTTCAGGGAGTTAACCTCTTTGTTTGCCTATGTGTAAGAGCATTTCGGTATACAGGAACTAAAACAACTGCTGATACTGTAAAATGTTAAAAGTTGTGAAGCTGAAATAACAAATGGAATGTTTAAAATCGTTGTAGTTTTCTTTCTCTCCCTTGCATTGCTCGGAGAGTAGAAGTGTATAGGAGTGGGAATATGCTGGTATAGGTGCATGTGGGTAAATATTTTCGGCCGACCACATACCTAATGCACTCGTAAATGCATTCCATCGCTTATAATATACATTTCGTTTAGTGTGGCCCTTTTTTATTGCTTCTCTTTTGCTCTTTTAACACAACCCAACAACGAGGGGCATACAAGTGTGCCTATTTTCGATTCAAAATATAAAAAGATGTTCTGTGAATTGTAGTATCAAAAATACTCATCAATAAAATAAAAACCAAAAACTTTAGGGAAACCCGTTATAGTGGATAAATACCCATTAAATAGTTGCCACAAAAATTTTAGCCTTGTTGCAAAAAAAAAACAATTCCGAGTGGAAATTGTACTTTGAATTTATGGCTGGTATTCAGTGACTACTTTGTTAAATACTTTTACTTTATTCGCTATTTTTGTACACACGCTGGGCTAGGTGTTTACCTGTGCTGTTGTCAATTTTGTTCTCCCGTTTACTCCTTGAAAGATATTTAAATGTGCCACGTACAGGTCATATTTGGTTTCAATATACACCATACGTTTTGCTGTACAGTGCAATTCTATTGCAATTGCAAATAAATACTTCTCAGTAAATTAAATATTTGAAGATTTAAGAAAATTACAACTTATATCATAACACTATTGGCATATTTTCTTTCAATTTGCATACATTTTGTTATTTAATTTCTTTTAATTAAATAAACAAATTTTGAATCCAAACTGACCATACTTGCTTGGAAATATTTTTGGTCGATGTCAGGCTTAAAAGCAAGAGTAGCATTGATTGTAGTCTTCAAGACTTGAGTTCTTCTTAGAACTTTACCAACCTGTTCGTAATATCCCAAACATTCAAGAAAGACTACGATTGATTGATATAGTAAAAACAAAGATGATTTATAAAAAATATTTTTGAACTCACAGGCAGTTTGTTAGCTTTTCTGACGGTTTAACCCCCAGGTCAGACATCTGCAATAAAACGAATGTGAAAAAAATATTTTTTCGATGTCCACCTATCAACAGATTTCTTGTAAAACTCTGAGGGTAAGTAAAATTGCCACGAAAAGTTTCTCAACAAATCTGTTGTATGGAATCGGATTAAAAACTGGAGATTCTGCCAGTTCGTGTATAAAATTAACACACACAACGTGAGGAACTAGGTTGCATTCTAACTGAAAGGTTGTAATGAGCAACTACGTATGTATATACGTATACAAAATCTACAAATGATTTAAAAAATATATAGAGAAAGATGATTTATTAAGAACATTATCGAACTTATAAAGAAACCAGGTGGTATTGAAACCAGGTATTTAATAGCAGTATAATGGATAAGCTTTGAACTGAACGTACTACCAACAAGGCGCTACTGATTATTGTAAGTCAGTTTCATCCAATCCAATCAAAGTGAAAGCAGAATTTCTCTCAGTTAAGTCTAAAGCTTATTTTTTGTTTTGTTTGTTGGTGGGGAAAAACTCCATCTTTTATCGTGAACCCTTTGAAAAACATTATTGAACACAATTTGTTTCATTTGACTGTTTCCTCTTTCCATAGTTGACTGCAAATTAAATTAATCGCAAGCGTTTTAAAAGTTTAATGGCCATTTCAGGCAATTGGATCCCAGTTGACTTTATTGTGAATAGATTCAGCCTAATTTCAGCCCTTAGACATAACATTAATGTTGCATTTGGTAAGATAGCAGTGCAAATCAAATTGAATTCTGAAAGATTTACAATAAGTGTCGATGTTGATTTTTTGGAAAATAAAAAATTCTGCTTACTACTGAATAAATCCCCACTATCATACATTAAAGAACAGCTAAAATATCGAACAATAGTGTAAAGAGGGTTCAATTATTTATTTGACAATAAAATTAGAACACTTCCTTCTATCAAGTAATTTCCCATTATCAACACTTCTTTCTCCCTTTCACTTTAAAAGTTAACAACAATAAGGCACAATCAATATAAGTGCGATCGCGTCTAAAATTGTTAACGGAAACCACAGTTTTCTATGCCATAGAACATAAATATTGGCTCTTAACTACGATAGTATCCTCAACCCACTGTCAAATAAGCTTAACCCACTTAAAAAACAGCAAACAACCAAGTGTGTGTGTGTGTGTTTAAATAAGTGAATGAGAGATATTTAATGAATGAGTGATATTTAATTCCAATACAACACACTACAGCCAGTACGTATACGCACTTGTTTGTATGTTTTTTCTGTTCAATTTCTTTCAGTTTTGTTCAGTTCATTTCATTGAAATGAAAATTGAAATTTACTTAATTTTTTTTTTTATATTTGTGATTATATTTTATACACAAATAATTTATTATTTTTGCCTTGTTTATTTTGACATGTGGTTTTTGAATTTCTAAATATTTAATTTTGCTTTCAGTTTTTCTTTGCTACTGAAATGTTACTTTATTTCCTAAAAGTCTAGTGTACATATGTTGCTGTTATTTTAATATTTTATTTTTGTATAAATTATAAACACCTTATTCATAATTGGCCTTTTTGCCATAATAGCTGTGACATCTGTTAGTTCCAATGGTTTTTGCGGTTTAATAACATCACAACCGCAATGATACACTCATTCACTTAAATGTATACACTGGTTGTGTCTGATTTACTTGAGCATACTTGTTCTATTTCAATTTCCTTTTCATCTGTTTCTAACTATTAGGGATATTGTTTTTGCGGTGTGGGTCATGGCTTGTACATAAATATATATGGATATGTATGTCAATATGAATATTTTTTCAAGGTATTTCGAAGGAAATGAGAATAGACCTGTAGACATTTTATTTCTTTTGATAGTTGCGTTTCCATGTTTAATTTTTTCCCCTTTTAATTTGTTAGTAAGTAAAATATTCTTTCAAGGCTCTATTGTTTTAATATTACATTTTTGTTAACTTACTTAACTTACCAACATACCAACATTCATAATTAGTCATTACAAACTTTCAGTCAGTATTACGACATAGCTACTCGCTTAAAGTCGACTCCGAATGACAGATTTTTGAGAAGCTTTTCATGGTAATTTTATTTACTCTCAGAGTTTTTGCCAGAAATCTACTGAGAGGAAGCCGGCGAAGAAATATTTTCATATATTCGTTTCGATGTCTGACCTCAAGGAAATACAGAAAATAGAAAGAAAACTGTTTTGTTGTTGGTTTTTCTGCTACCAACTTTTCTCTTTATTTTGTTATTGTTATGACCAATTGTTTTCTATTCCAATTAAGGTTTATTTAGGTTTATTTCGACATTGTTTGTACTGCTTTTTACTTCTTTTCCTTTGTATTCTTTTCCTTTCCGAATTAATAAATTCGGTGGTTTAAGTATTAGACAAGGCTTTTTGTTGAAACTAAATTTGTGGAAAAGTTAGTTTAAAACCGAACTCGTCGCTGCCCAATTTAACTTAGACAAGATAGGGCTATGAAGGATAAAATAATTTTACGATTTTTTATTGTTTGTTATCAGTTTTGTGTCGCGGGCTTGAGGAATTCGTCACACTATGCATGCCAATATATAAGAGAACCTCTGAGTTCTAAACTAACGATTAATAAGAACTTTGCTTACCCAACAGGACGCGGATGTTCAATTTATCTATTATCCTTGGACAACCTCAAGGCGGTAGCAAAAGAAATAATAGTTGTACTAAGCAACACAACTGTTACCATTTACGAGAGAGTCGGTTAAGTAATATTTCTCGGCACTATATAGTTAAGCGTATGAATAGGTAACAGAAATTATGGCTTTTGCGGGAGTTGTTATGATATGTACAACATTTTATCTGTTTGTAGGGTGAATCCCTGTCTAATGGGATTAGAAATTTTTGTGAGAGATTAAATATACGCAGGTACTGTCATATCGCAACTTGTATTTTATTTATGCTTCTTTGGTAAACTCTAGTAAGGAAAGGATTCAAAAATTATGTTTTGTTCCTTGGGTAACTGGTTAATCCTATATTAGTGAGGTTAGTTTTTACGCATAGACTGCTTCAGCAGATTGTCAGCAATTCGTTGGTTCTTAAGTAGACCCAATGAAAGGTATTTGAAATTGAATATTGATTGGCATAATTATCACGGTATGCGTCCAATAAAAAACGAGTCACTTTTTGGTGCGGATTTTGATTCAGAAGCATAATTGGTCCATTTTTCTTCGAAAATGTTACAGTCAATGGCGATCCTTATCGAGCCATGTTGAACGAATTTTTGTACCCAAAAATTGAAGAGGATGATATTGATAACATTTGGCTTCAATAAGACGGCGCTGCGTGCCACACAGCCGACACTACACTTCATGCTTTGCGTCCTGTTTTTGAAGATTGCATTATCAGCCGCAGAGTGGATGTCGTTTGGCCACCTCGGAGCTGCGATTCGACACCGTTGGGCAATTATTTGTGGGGTGGTGTCAAAGATAAGTATTATGCCGACAAGCTAGAGACAATTGACGCTTTAAAGGACAATACACGTGAAGCCGTTAGTGAAATACAGCTGCACACAATGCTTAAAAAATTGGACCGATCATGTAGGCTACTTCATGGCCAGCCGAGGCAGCTATTTAAGTAAAGTTATTCAACCATTATTAACCGCAAGGATTGTACTTTCAAATAAAAACAGAAATTTAAGAAAATATCCAGTAGTTTTTTTAAAGCAGTTTTAAAAAAAAAGAAAAAGTTATTTGGCGGACCCTTTAGTAGATTTTTGTATTTTTTCATTGCAAATTCTTTGTTTCTTTTTATTTTTTTAGAACAAGCTCTTTATTCTGTGTTTGTAACAACATATCGTGGAAAATAAAATGGATTTGCTTTTACTCCTCCTTTCAATTACAAACATATGTATGTGCTGTACAGTTGGTATGAGTTCACGGGGGTTTTAAATATAATCCACGATATGTGTTAAAAAGCATTTGTATTGCTATGAATGGTTGATTATATGGCCTCAATAAAAACCATGTGATGTTTAGTAAAAATTTTGATTTACATGTTTACTGGCTGTTATTACTTAATTTAAGTATTGATTTGTTGGGGTTTTTTCATTTTTTAGTTTTTCTATTAAATTTTCTGTTCACAGATATCAGAAATGTGGAAACTTAATGTAGCGTATTAAGGTAAGAAATTAATTTAATTAATTGTGTTTAAATATGTGATGAGTATAATTAAAATTGTAATTCATTTATTATGTTCAAATGTGAATGCGATGGATAGATGATATTTATAAACAACAAATATTAATTACGATTTTAAATCCATAAAAAAATTAACAAGAATGGTAAATAATATGATTAACAAAATGACCATGTTTTGTAAAAAAAAAAACTCATATTTTTTCGTTCTTTACTACATTAATATTTTGAGCAATAGTTTTATAGTTTTTGAATATATTTAGTGTTTAACAAAAGAGGTGATAACGAACTTATTTTCTCTCGTTCTCACTCTCTCTCTCTCTCTCTGTTGCTAAACTAGTTTTCCGGAAACTTATGAACTTTTTAAATTGTTAACACAGAAACTGCGAAAAAAAATATTTCGAAGAATTTCTTTCCTCTTTCTTTCTCTTTAATTTCCTATTGATTAAAATCAATAGTTCGACAATGCGGCAAAGAAAAAAGTCTTATCCTAGAATAAAAATGAATATTGAATGGGTCATTTGTAGTCGTTGTATTCACAAATACTTCTCTTTTTTTTTCTAATACTTGTTATTGTTTTTGTTGTTGTCAGCATAAATTTACATGTGTATGAATACAAGTAAGACAACGAGTATTTGTAAAAACATATTATTGCTTACAATAAGAGAAACCAACAAAAAACCTAGTCAAAGTTCTGAAATGCTTGGCTGTTTAATATTCTATGAAAATTTCAATAAACCAAAAAAATATGTTGTTGGTTTATGTGGCTTTAATGCAAATATCAGTCTAAAAAAGAATTTTAATAAAGAAAAAACGGAGATTGAAATTTGCAACATATGTTGCCTGAAAACCCCAATTACAGTTTATGAAATTTTCCATAAACCTGATAATGTGAAATAAACAAAAACTGGAATATAAAAAGAGCAAAAAAAAAAAAAAAAAATTTAATCTGGCTTTTAAAATCATTTTAAGAATGGGACAGTTAAAGATTTTTATTTAAATCCCCTTATGTAGGCCATTTTGATCTTTTCTTTAAAAACTTCAACTTCTTCGTTGGCTAGACTCTTACCTCTTCCTTAGGACTCAGAGGGTATTGTTTAGGAATGTGTTGTCTAAGACTGTATATGTTACTTCTGGTGTTCCGCAGGGTAGCCATTTGGGTCCTCTACTGTTTTTATTGTTTCTGAATGATCTTCCTTCTGCTCTTTCTGATTGTAATATTCTGATGTATGCTGATGACGTTAAATTATTTTATACTTTTGATGATGATCATGGCCAGGCTGTTCTTCAGCGAAATATTGATTTGTTTGTTACTTGGTGCAGGATAAATTTAATGGATCTTAATTTGAGAAAATGTAAATGCCTGGTTTTCTCTCGCCTTGGTGTAATCTCGTCCACTTATGTGATTAATTCTTGCCTTTTGGAAACTGTGCCTTCATTTCTTGATTTGGGAGTATTATTGGATATTAAATTGTCTTTTATTGATCATATTAGTTTGATGATTGGCAAGGCTCGAGCTGTTCTTGGTTTTGTGAAAAGATGGGCTAGGGAATTCATTGATCCTTATATAACAAAACTACTGTACATTTCACTTGTTAGACCTATTTTGGAGTAAGCGTCTGTTATTTGGAATCCATACTATCGTTGTCATAGTGATTCAATCGAGTCTGTGCAGAGACACTTTTTATTATTCTGTTTACGTGGCTTAGGATGAGATTATACCAATAGGCTTCCGCCGTATGAGGATAGATTAGCTTTGGTAAAACTTCCAACTTTGGAACGTAGAAGGTCTGTTCTAAGTGTTTGTTTTATTTTTAATCTGGTTAAAGGTGATATCGATTCTGAGTTTTTGCTTTCTAACCTGAATTTCAGCATTCCTGCAAGATTTACACGGCACTATCGTCCTCTTTCCTTAGATTTCTATAGATCGAATTATGCATGAAATTTTCCTTTTCGTAGATTATGTAATGATTTTAATTTGCATTATGATTTTATAGATTTTTTAATTGTAGTGTTTGTAATGTATAACGTAACTTGTATTCTGGCATTAATTTATAAATTATCGTATAAAAACGTATTTTTGTTCTTGTCTTAGATAGTTCCGTTTTTTTTTTTTTTTGTTATCTTGTTCAGCTTGTGATTAAGTTCTGTAGCTGTTTTATGTTCTGGTTGCCATAGCTTTTCCCTTTCCCGCTGCAGTCCAGACTGTGGTGTGTACGTGTCCCTGCGTAATGGGGACGAGCCCTCCGCGGTCGGGTGAGGCTGGGTTAGTGTGAGGCCGGGGGCGTTCGAATAAAAAAAAAAAATATTTTACTCTGGTCATGTGGTAATAAATACGAAAACTTTGTAAATTTGCTAGTTAATGCATGTAACTTTAGTGTAATGAAATAATTTATAAAAATTTCCATACAACGAAAGGCACAACCACTGGCTATAAATCATTTAGCAAATGGTCGTTGAAAGTAACAAATCCCAGTAAAAATACACAATTGTTAAGCCATTTTTATACTTTAATTACTTTCCCTTTAACTATGCACACAAATACACCCTTTTATGCTTTTACACATCCGTCTAAGGATACTCACCCAGATAACGGCTTTCGTTTTCATAATGTTAACAATTTTATTAACTTTTTTTTGATTTTTTTTTTTTTTTTTGATAAGAACAACGCCAACAAAAAGAGAAAAGAATGCATGCCATGCTTTCAGAAGCCTTTGCCTCATTAATTTAACTCTACAATTAAAGAGTAAGGGGATAAAAAAAATTGCAAAACATAAATTTTTAATACCAGAGAATTAACCGCTAGGAGACAGCTTATATGACAGAAAATACTAACAACTACCATTATAATGAAAATGAAGAAAATTTAAATAAAGATACAGGGAAAGAACCAGAGAAAGAGAGTGAGAGCATGCACATAGGAAACAAAAAAATTGTACAACTACGTTAATGACATGACTAATGAAAACAAATCTACAACACAAACACTTTTGGCGGAAGTGTTATGCTAAATTTTATTTACAGTAGAGTACATGATTATGAAACTATGGATTAAGATTTCTATCAAATAATACATTCTCATTAAACAGCATAAAGTATGTGGGAATGTCAAAATAAAATGTTGAATAAAATTTCAAATTGTGGGATAAATTTCTAATATTCGATGGAATTTATTTATCTGTCCATGTCCTAGTTCTTCTCGACAAGCTAATTGTTCGAACATTAACTTTATATCGTTGAACAATACAACAATAGCTCGTAGATGATGGTGTAAGGTATACAATAGGGATGCCAATCGGGAAATCCCGAATCTCGAAACCCCGGTATTTTCGAGATTTACAAAATCACGACTTCCGGGATTTTTAAAAACTTGTCCCTGGATTTTTCAGGATTTTCATGATTGTGAATCCATATGTATTTTTGCCCTACAAAAGGTCCTTAAAAAAAAAATGCTATATCACTAGAATTCGATAATAGCTTCTCAGATGAGGAAAACCCCACTTCCATTGATAAAAAGTTATTTGATCCCATTGAAGAATGCAAAAGCTCTATAAACGAATTGATAAGGTAACTGATTTAGATACTCAACTGTCCAAAGAATTAGATTTATTTACATCAGGAGGTGGTAGAGGAGAAATTTTACAAGCTTCATATAGCTATATTGGAACTATTTCATATGTATGAATAATTTTTATTTTCGTTAATTTTCTTTTTTTTGTTACTTTTTGTCTTGCTGTTTTTATATTTTATTTTTAATGACATATAATGCTGATATACATAATTGTAATACAAATGATTTTCTTAACGAGATATTTTTATTATTAAGAAAAATCGCATGCTTTCTCGGGATTTTTGGATCCCGAATTATCCCGGGATTTTTAAAAATCGATTCAGTTTGGCATCCCTAGTATACATGCCCCAACTAATATGAAGTTCAAACATCAATAACTCACCCTATAACTATACATCATAATGTTAATTGCATACAGTTGCTATAGAATTAAGTAGTCATTCTGTTTAATATTGTATCACGTATACCATGATAAGGGAAGCGATTCATTAAATAAATACAAATTGTTACAGGTAAAGGTAGGGAAGTGTTAAAAAAGCCAACAGCAAATAAAAAATACTTGCATATACACAATGAGTACAAGTATTGCAAGGTGACTACAGATATGCGTAGTTAAACAATTCATTCAATTCATGGAGAAAAAAATCAATTAAAAAAATTGTTCAGGGAGTATGTTTCAATAAAAATCTAAGACTTTCAAATAACAAACATATGTCATCTCAACTCACCATTAATGCGCCATAATGGAAATGATTTTTTGGTTTATTATCAAATAAAGCTAAAACTAAGTGCTAGGAACTCTTTAGGAAAGAATCTTAAATACCAAAATAAGCCACCACTTATTAGTTGTCTTGATAGTGCCTATAAATTGTAAAATACAAATACTGTTGCCAAGGTTTTGTTTATTTTTTTATTTTCTTTTATTTTAAAACAAACTTAAAGTTGGCAATATTTTCTGTTGGCAAGCAGAAACTCAACCAAGCAAAAATCATAATGGAATCTTTAATTGTGCGCATAATGAATAAATAAACGAGTTAAGCTGGCTGCCAACCAAATTAAATACGTAACAAAGGATTTTAAGTCTTAAGATGCAATGAGTCCTTAAACGGGTTTCATTGCTTTGCTAACGTCTCCTAGTTATCTACGGGCAAATACAATTAATTGCAACGAATTGTTTGTTAGTCTATCGCTAAGAGAGAACAGGGATGAAATTTTTTATCTTCCACGCATAAGTTGTCTTCTAACTAAGGGCTTAAAATTGCATATAATTTAAGACTGTTGCAAGGTTTGGTGCATTTTTAAATGAAGCATTGCGTGATCGTTTAGTTTGTGGGGTTAGCAGCAGTCAACTTCAGACAAAATTGCTCTCAGAATCATCTTTAAACTGGGAAGAGGCGTGCAAATTAGCACAATCGTTCGAGCTGGTCACCAAAGAACAAAAAAGTATGCATTCATCGTCGTATGATGTCAACAAAATAAATCATTACCCTCAAAAGTACAAGAAGTATGAAAAATGTACAAATTGTACATCCAAGCATGCAAGTGGCAGTTGTCCGGCTAAGGAGTGGACCTGTTTTTCCTGTGGAAAGAAAGGACATTCGGCGAAAGCTTGTTTTTCGAAAAAGAATAAATCAGCTCAAAGGTATTTAAATAGACAGAATAATGTTAACGAGTTGGAGTTTAAGCTGGGATCGTCCAATGTAGACTATGAATTTTATTTTAATGATTTAAATTTAAAAAGTATTGATTTTCCAACTTTACAAGTTTTAACAGGTAATGCTGTGGAGGTTCTTGGAAGAATATTGGTGACAGTTAATGGAAAAAGTGATTTGGAATTGGTGGTAGTGAAATCCAACAGGCAATTCACACCTCTAATGGGACGGAATTGGATAGATGTTTTATTTCCGGGTTGGCGAAAATTTTTTAAGGTAACCTTGTGTAAGACAAGTAATACTTTATTTATAAAAAACGTCTGCTAAACCAGTACAGTGGAAATATTGAAAAGTATGTTTCCATCCTTATTTTTGCATTGTATAGGTCCTATTAAAAGTTTTTCAGCTGATATTTTTGTCAAGCCAAATTCTCAACCAAAAATTTTTAAGGCGTACACAGTGCCTTTAAGTTTAAAAAATTCTATAGAGGGCGAGTTGGGTCGAATGCGTGACGAGGGAATAATAGAGCCCGTCCAAAAAAGTGTTTGGGCAACTCCGATTGTTTGTGTCATGAAAAAAGATTCTACAATAAGAATCTGTGCAAATTTTAAAGTAACCATAAATCCAGTTATTGAAATGGATGTATATCCATTACCGTTAATTGATGATATTCTCACAAGTTTGAGGGGTAAAACGTGTTTTTGTATTCTTGATTTGAGTAAGGCTTATTTACAGCTATCGGTAAATAAGTCATCACGTGAGTTGTTAACTATCAATACCCATATGGGATTGTTTCTGTTTTGCCGTTTACCATTTGGTATTTCAACTGCACCTATGATCTTTCAAAGACTGATGGATCAAATTATGCAGGGCTTAGAGGGCGTTGTTGTATATCTAGATGATATTTTAGTTTCTGGTAACGGTGAAGAAGATTGTAAATTTAAATTGTATAAAGTTTTAAGTAGATTGCAAGAATTCAATGTTAAAATCAATTCAATGTCAAAATCAATGTAAACTTTTGGTAAATTCAATCGAGTACTTGGGTCATACCATTACCCCTGAAGGTATAAAACCTTCAAATTCTAAAATGGAGGCTATAATACGAGCACCTGAACCAAGTAATATTGACCAACTTCAAAGTTTTTTAGGATTAATTAATTATTATTCCAAATTTTTGCCAAATAGTGCTACGGTCTTAGCACCCTTGTATAAATTATTGCGTAAAGACGTAAAATGGAGTTGGGATGAAGATTGCACCCTGGCTTTTCAAAACTGTAAAAAGTTATTATGCAATAACAATTTGTTGGTTCATTTCGATCCAAATAAACCTATTGTAATTGCGTGTGACGCGTCTCCATACGGTGTTGGTGCCATTTTAAGTGTAGTTGTTGATGGTCAGGAGAGGCCGTGTTACATGGTTTCATCTACGTTAAGTAAAGCAGAGAAAAATTATTCTCAGATTCATAGAGAGGCTTTAGCGGTGGTATTTGCAATTCGGAGATTTCACAAATTTGTTTATGGTTATAATTTTACGGTATACACCGTCCACCAACCACTTGAAAAACTTTTAGGTGATCAAAAAGCTTTATCTAATATTGTCTCTGTTCGTCTTCATAGATGGATTTTATTTTTATCAAATTATAATTGTAAAATTAAATATCGTCCTGGTTCGAGACAGAAAAATGTCGATGCATTGTCACGTCTACCACTAGAAGGCGAAACTAATGTTAGTAATTTGAATATAAATTTTTTCAATTTTGTTAATGAAGCGCCAATTTCCTTGGAGGACATTGTCCTGTATTCTCAAAAAGACCCTACAATACGGAAGGTTATGGAATTAGTTCAAAATAATAGTTGGTCAAAAGAAATGAAATCAAATAGTCTACTAATTCCATATAATAATATTAAAATTTCTTTAGAGGTCAAGAAGAATTGTTTATTTTATGGGGATCGTTTAGTTATACCCACAATTTTAAGAGGTAAATTTCTATCGTTGCTACACGATACGCATATTGGGATCGTTCGCATGAAGTTGTTGGCTCGTGGTTCATTTTGGTGGCCTTCCATTGATAAAAGTATTGAGAGTTATGTTTCAAATTGTCCGTCGTGTCAAAAAACTCAAAACAAGACGAAAGATTGTCAAAATTTCAATCCAGATCAAAATAGTGATGCAAAATGGTGACACACTATATTTGATTGAAGTTAATAGACGACGAAGGGTTGCTCATAGAAATCAATTAAAATTAATGGAAAAAGATGTAATATTATCAAGTACTCCACAAAACTTAGAACAAAATGAAAATTTAAGTGTTGGAAAAGAAAGGAATGAAAAAGAAGAAGAAGACGAGGAAGAATTTTTTGATGCAAAAAATGTGAGTGACAAAGATGATAATATTACAGAATTACCATTAAAGGCTAGATTAAGAAAGAATAAAAACATTAAGTATCAGTTGTAATTGCAATAAAAAATTTTGTTTTGTTATTGTATAATTTCAAAATCTAAAAAGGGGAAGAAATGTAGTATACTTGTTGTATTTATACTTGTTTAAATTTATAAATTTTAAATCAATGTCACTTTTGCTTTAGTACCTAAAATATAATAATTTATTTTCATATTTTTCAATAAAGACATTCTGAAGAATATATAACAAAGACAGTGCAAGTTGATGGTTGTAGCATTAAGTGAGGGCAAAACCAAGTATATATTGGCGGCATAGAAATATGCGGCGCATGGGATTCTAGTTAAAGCCGATAAATTATACGTTCGATAAAATCAAGGATGGAAATCAATATGGAAATAAACTGTAGGCTACTGAGTAGTAGAGACCTCTAACGTAAGACGAGACTAATATTCTACAAGACGCTCATCCTTCCCATACCTCTTTATGGAGCAGAAGTAAGTACACTGTTAAGAACTGATGTGGCAGCCTTGAGAGTATTCAAGAGAAGAGTCCATCGTAAGAGCTTTGCTACAGAATGAGTTGAAAATAATTTTGAGCATTTTGTGATCTCCTCCACGATGTGATTCGGCGGGACGACGATGATTAGCGGAAGTCAGCAAAGAGGACGACCTTGTTTTCATTGGAAGATTTAAGTCGAGGAAGATCATCGGTATGTCATTGATTGGTGTCTCCAACTGACAAAGACGAATAAGGAGGACGACTCCTGGAAGGATGTGTTGAAGCAGACCAAAAACCGATAAGTAAGTAAGTAATTAAATAATATCTGACAGAGAATAAATACAACATACATAACATACATACATAATTGGTCATTACAACCCTTCAGTCAGGATTATTGACCTAGTTTCTCACACTACTTATGTTGTGTGTGTTAATTATATACATAAGTGGCGGGACCTACAGTTTAAAGTCGACTCCGAACGTCAGATTTTTGAGAAACTTTTCATGGCAATTTTATTTACTCTCAGAGTTTTTGATAGAAATCTGCTGAGAATAAATCGCCGAAAAAGTAATTTCTATCCTGGGACTCGAACCCTGGCTTTACGTCTAATAGGCTAGCACTCTACCTACTAGACCACGGCATACTACCTCCTAGAACACGGCACACTACCTACTAGGCCACGGCACACTACCTCCTAGAACACGGCACACTACCTACTAGACCACGCCACAATACCTACTAGACCACGGCACACTACCTAGTAGATCACGGCACACTACCTACAAGACCACGGCACACTACCTACTAGACCACGGCACACTACCTACTAGACCAGGGACATCTACGGAGTGGTGGTATTCTAAAAAGAAAAAATACGTTATCAGTTGTTTCAGACCGATTCCTAATGTTGTAGCTAATCTTTGAAAATAAACTGAAAAGATTTCCAAAAAGATTTTAATATATTTAATACGTTCTTATTTGAAACATTAAATATTGAATTACCCAAATTGTATTAGAATCCAAATTACTAATTCAATTGACAACATTATCTCTCATATATAATCTTTTTCCAATTAAATTTGTCATGCATAATTTATGTTTTTGTTTGAATATGTACAGAAAAAATATTTCGTAATATTTTTTTATACATTTTCTATGAAATTTAAATTGAGTTGAAATATAGTCAGGTACACAAAAATATAATTTTAAATTCAAATTTATGAATAAAATTTAAAATAAATTTGTTTTATTTATCTATTATTTTTTATCTCCCTTTCAAGTTTATTTATCTTTTGCTAATCAAATAAATTTAAAAATTTGTTAACTTGATCTGTGCCATCGAATAATTTGTTGTTATTGATTAAACAAAAATAAATGGAAAAAAAAAAATTCGGGGAATATACTTAAGTCTCGTTAGCATAAATAAATCATTTGAACTCTAACTCTCCATGAAAAGGCATTGCTAAGAGTATATTTTATTTCTGAAAGTATGAATATTCCTGTTGCATATGAAATTCTTCATATAATTCACAATTGTTGAGTTAAATTCAAATAATTCATCTTAACCTACTTATTATACGTGTATGACAAATGTCAGCTATGAATTCCTTTATAATTTGCCATGTAGTTATTATTGTTGTTGGAGTTGTTATGGCTAAGAAAACACAATACAATTATAATAAATAAATTCCAACGATTTCATATTTATAATACCATGGCCTTGTGTTGTGCATTGTTCTGAATTACATGCTTGGCATAACTGACTTTTAAAAGTCAATAGAATTTTGCTGATAAAATTTTTCTTTCAATTACCACAAGAAGTTTATTTTATAAATTTCCTGATAATTTAAATTATTTTTCTAAATTACGTAGTTATTGTTATTGTTGTTTTTGTAGATGATAAAACGAATGTGTTCACTTAAGTAAAAATTTGCTTATAAAACAGTAGAAAACCACGGCGTATGAGTGATGTAAATTGTATGCAAACTAGTGAATGAAATTACTTATACGCAGTGTGGCCTAATAATGGTTTTTAAGAGCATTTGTATGGACATTAAAAAGCGTGTTTATTAAATCAAAGTAATTAATAGTTAATAAAACTAATGGTATTTTATTGAATAATTAAAGTACATAACAATTAATGGCTAATTAATGTATCGTTAATCACACAAAAAATAGGGATGAAAACCTATTAGACTATAAGCACTTCAGCATGGTCTGACCTAGAATAAGAAAAAAAATTTATTAGTGACTAAGAGCAGAAGAAACAAAGAATTAAAACTGTTATAGTGTAAGTAATAAGTGTAAGTGTCAACGAATTTATTGATCTAAAGCTTGCCTTGGTCATTAAAGGTTTCAGTTTGAGGACGTTTTTAAGTTAAAGTTAAGAAGGTTGCAAGCTCACTGATTAATTTTTTCATAAATAATTTTCGTCGTTAGTAGGTATTGCGTTGGCTTATTAGACGTAAGGCCACTGTTCAAATTCCAAATCAGATATCTCACAAAACGCAATATGAAAAAATATTTCTTTGCCGACTTCCTCTCAATAGATTTCTGGCAAAAACTAAATATAAAATTGTTATGAAAAGATTTAAAAAACCTGTCATTTGGAGTCGCCTCGAAACTGTAGGTTACACCACTCATGTATAAAATTAACACAAACAAGATAAGTGGTGCGAGAAATTAGATTGTAGTCATGACTGAGGAGCTGTAATGAACAATTGTATACTTCTGCATGTAAATAATGTGGGAACCGGACGTACCACAAGAGATGGCAACACTTACTGAATACAACACTGACATGATGACAGACGATATTGGACGGTTAGCATATAAGTTTAAGTTAGATGGGGAGACTCGTAGTTTGGACGCCATGAGAGCAACAACACTCTTTTCGTTATAAATAAATATTAATTACATTAATAATTTAAAAGTGTTTTATTTGTAAAAGGCAAAACTACAATAATGATCGTCAATTCAAAATGAAATACATTTTTCTTATGCAGTTCTAACCATTTACATCCAGCTATTTTCGAATTTAAGTTTTTATTCTCTCTCCAGAGACTTTTAGGGAAATCAAATTTCTAATCAGAATTTTTTGTAGACGTGAGGCCCGGGTGCAAATGCCAGGTCAAAGATCTCAAATAAAACAAAATAAAAAAGAATTTTTTTCGGCGACATACGCAGATTTCTGGCAAAAACTTGTAGAATGAAATAAATTTACCTTGAAAAGTCTTCACATAAATCTGTCATTCAGAAATAGGTTTAGACTGAAGTGATGGATCCAATCTTGTATAAAATTAACACACACAACATAAGTGGTGTGAGAAACTAGATCGTGATCCTAACAAATGTATTGTAGTAACCAACCACGTATGTGTGTGCCATTACTATTGAATAAATTACAAAGGTTTTCCGAAATTAATAAGTTTCCCTGTTCAAATACATCCTTCGACACACGTTCCGGTATATTCCATTCCAATTATTAGACATAAACAATGAAAGGAAATTCTTCCTTTACAACTAAACTAAACTGACCATTTCCCATAATGACACCATGGCCCGGCAAAATGGCCTACATATTGTGTTTGACCATATCGTATGTTTAATATGCGTTAAATGAAAAGTAAAACGATAGTTACCAAACATAGCTTTTGCGTTTGATTGCATGTCAGCCAGGCCTAAACATTTAAACGAAAGCAATTTCATATTAAAAACACACCACGCCTCTTGTAAATATGCAGTTTAATTTATTTATTCCTTGTTTTTCGTTTTTAATTTTCTTCTGCTTTTCCTTCCTTATAGTTTTTTCCTTCGATTTAAATAGTTCTAATTTGTAATGTTTCACAGAATTTGTTTTTGAAATAACAGATAGAAAAACACAAGACGAACTTAAGGTAACTTTATGTAAGTGGCTACAAAATGTTTATTTACGTATGCCACAGACGTTTTATTAAGGAAACGTGTTTCCTTTAGGTTATCTTTGCTTTTTGCTTTCCTCTTTTGTTTACTGCTGTTGTTTGGCTATTTTTAGCTAGGTTTTCATGCTCCAATATTTTTCAATAGACCGGAAATAATACCCTTAAAATATGGAAAAAATTTCTCAAAGGTTTTAAAAATATTTCCAAAATGTTTAAACAACTTTAAAAAGCAACCAAAAACAAAAAAAAAACGAATCTGATGACATTCAGAGAAAACAAAATCTAGAACAAAATTTTGGAAATGAGAACGTCAAAAAATATTAACATTAACAAAATGGAAACGTGGAAGACGATGAGTCAATATAACAAATTTTCTAAACAAATATTATTGAAAATGATTTTTCCAAGAAAAAAAAGTGGAATTAAATGCCAATTAAAAACTAGCAGTGGGTAATTTGTTTAAAAATGAAGTATTGTTTGGTAGATTTTTAAGTCATATCAGGGCATACTTTCTGCAAAAGTCAATGTTCAAACGGGGCCAAATTTCATAAATTGGGACTGGACTGGAAACTGTAAAGGTATTGTTAAGACTATGGACTATGGATAATTGCAAAAATACCTAAAGAAGGTGATCCCTTTCAGCAAATTCAAACTATCGCATGGATTGCATTTGGATTTGTACTTCCACTCATGTAAACAATCAACAATTCAAATGAGCATAACATTCACAATGTATCTATGGCAGGTTATTGGTCTGAAGAAACCAGTTGTTGTAATCGAAAGGCCTTTGCATATGGAAAAATACAACTTAGGCGGACACATTACGGTCTGAAAGTATTACTAGCTCGTATTTTTTAGAAGAAGATGAGAGAAAAGTGATTATCGCTTATACAGGCAGGCATGCATACGTACATACATAATTCGTCATTGTAACCCTTTAGTCAATATTACTGCAAAGTTTCTCATACCGCTTGTATTATGTGTGTTAACTTTATCTAAGAGTAGCAGGATTTACAGTTTAAAGTCGAGACCGAAGGACGGATTTTCTGAAACTTTTTCGTTGCAATTTTCTTTACTCTTAGAGTTTTGCTTGACAGCCGACACTCTACCCACTAGACTTCGGCCGATATGGCCATATGATAATCAACTTTTATCACCAGGAATTGAATGGTCTTAGGTTTTCACCAGAACCATAAAACACAAACGAATTTGGCATGAAAGGTATTCAGTCGCCGTGGTCTAGTAGGTAGTGTGCTGGCTTCTTAGATATAAAGCCTGTGTTCCCAGGCCAGACATCAAAATAAAATACAGAAAGTATTTCTTCAGCGATTTTTTCTCAGAAGATTTCTTGACAAAAACTCTGAGAGTAATTAAAATACAATGAAAAGTTTCTCAAAAAATCTATAGTTCGGAGTCGACTTTAAACTGTATGTCCCGCCACTCATGTATAAAATTAACACACACAACATAAGTGGCATGGGTAGTGTGAGAAGCTAGGTCAATAATCCTGACTGAAGAGTTGTAATGACCAATTATGTACGTATGTATTATGTAAGGTATTCAGGAAAGGCACTTTAATCGTTGCAATATCAATTGTAGTACACATTTATCAAAAATTACTTGTTTTACTGTAGTTTATTCCCAATACTTTCCACCGTTAACCCATAAAAAGGTGCCCACTGTATTTGAGGCTTCCAAACGAAATATGTTTTTGAAATAAAACTTGCAATTGATACCGAAACTGTTCTAGTATTTGGAATGTCAATAAATGTTGCCACCAGCAAATTTCAATTAAGTTTAACTTTTATGACGAGAGTTGTTGATATGTACACACACATACACACAGGACTTCCAAGTACGTTTACACAACCATCTGGTACTCATATCAACAAACAACTGACTGCCATGCTGAAGGAGTGGCTTTACTGTGCACCAGTTTATGACAGACGGAGTATATATGTGTATATGTATATGTATGTGGGTATGTGTGAAAAGTAGTGGCTACAAAATGTATTTTTAATTCGTTTTCGTTTTTCCTCTTTTTTATAAATTCGAATTCATATAACAATCCATGCTCACAGGGAACTGTCAATTAGTTTTCATAGTATGAATACAATCCTTGAATATGAGAGAATATGAGAGAGACAATAGGCATATGGGTGGTGGTAGTAGTGTTACACTAATACAACATATACATACGTTTTAAAATTTAATTAAACAGCGTACAGTTGTATATTTTCACCAACATAAAGCCCCTTTAAGCAAAATAAAAATAACCCGCTGTTATTGTAATAAAACAACTGTTATTTGTATTGTGTTGTATTTTGAAAAATACACTCCCATATTGTTGTATTTTGTTAACTTCACAAAAGCTTTGTATACATTGACGTATAGGTGAGAGAACTCGTATATAGATTTGTGTCAAGCAGTGTATAAAATTGAAACAAAAATGATGATGTCGATCTTGTTACTTTCCTACTGTTCACGTTTTGCACTGTTATATGTACACAACTACACAACTACAAATATGTGTGTTGTAGTTACACTTTTACAGTCAATTGTTATATAGGAACTGTTGCTTTCTTTTCATTGTTTTTATTGTTTTTTATTTTTCAATTTGAAAGTTTTGTAACGGTTTTGTATTTCAGTTTCCGGGGAAGTGCTTTCTAGTGGGTTAAAATGATTTTTTGCTTCTCAAATTTTTATTTGTCTACACTCTCAAGATTTTTATTTTTTAATACACGCACACAAACAAATGTATTGGCGCACATTTATAGTATTTTTTAATAAAAAGAAATTCTTCTGCTATATTTTTTTTTATATCAAATGCAATGGAATATCTCTATTGTTTTACTTTTAAAACAAATATTTAATCAAATAATTTTCAATTTATAAACGTTTTATTGATTCTATCAGCCAAACTGTCAATTACATTTGACATCTTTATCTTCTTTAATATACCCTCTTACCAACTCTTCTCACAAACTGTCAATTTTTTTACACTGAAATGCTTAAAATCTCATTAACGACATCATTAGTGGCAAAAAGCTTTTATAAGTGTGTTACAAAAGACATTGTGACAGCAAAAGAAAGAAATTAATTAATTTTGAACACAAATACCCATCTCATTGCATTAAAATGAAAAAAAAAATTAAATGTGACCTTGAAATTATATTCAATGGAAACGATGAATATGACAGAACAGCGAATGACAATATTTAAGAGATAAATATGTTGTTGTGTTGTATGGTATTAAAATATTAGAAAATAATGTGCTTAGTGAACGTATAAGTAATACTTAATGCTCGGAAATATTATTAATCATACGCTACGTATTAAAAATTTAAGCAATTATGAAAGAAATCTTTTTCAATAGCAATTAAATTTTGCTATTTAAGACGACTGCCAGTTTATCCAGTGAGAAGCTCGGCCGTAATCCTGACTGAAGGGTTGTAATGGCCAATTATGTGTGTATATTTTAGGAACTTATAGGTTTCACAAAATATCTCATAACCTTATACATGGTTCCACTATTTGGTTTCTCTCTTCCTTGACTTCTAGTAGGAAGTTTCTGGGTCCTCCGTATACACCTATATGTGGTAATTTTGTGTGCTTAGGCAAGCGACGGAGACGATCTTCCACTCTAAGGAACATTTTATTAAAAAAAATTTAGGATTTAAATCTAGTAGGTCTAGCACTCCATGAGCATTATAAATGAATAGTCAGCTTTAATTATTGCGTGATCGGAATTGTTGTAGAATGGAGAATAAACTGAGAGGAGACGCCAAATTTATGAAACAAACATATTCGAATTACCCACCACAAATTCTATAACAGAAGGAATATTTTCAACAGAATGTATATTGCGATGACGCATAAACCTGATCACATTGCTAATGCTTTCTGTCTCCTAAAATTTCTTTCTAAAATTACCAGTTACTCGTACATATATGCATACAAAATGTGTCATTACAAGCCTTCAGTCGGGATTTCGACCTGTCTCACAAAATTTTTTTTTTATCCACCACTCAGTGAATATCCCCTATCATGCGGCATTGTCCGTTTTTAGGAAAGGTAGAAACAGGGGAAATATGCGACGGTAAGGAAACGAGTTGCCTGTTGGTGACTATAAAATTGCCAGTGCTATACCTTCACCACTAGACAGTCTACAGCAATCGTCCCCAAGAAGCCCGCAGTTTCTCACACCAATTATGTTGTGTGTGTTCATTTTATGTTGTATGCGTAAATTTTATACAAGAATGGCGGGATCTACAGTTTAAAGTCGACTCCGAATGACAGTTTTTGGAATAACTTCAGGGTTTTTGCCAGAAATCTGGTGAGAGGAAGCCGCCGAAGTAATATTTTCATATTTTCGTTTTGATATCCAACCTCGGATTTGAACTCGGGCCTTAAGTCTAATAAGGCAATACACTACACACTCGACTACGGCGACTTCTATCCCCTATATATTTTTCTAATTACGTCTGAACAATAAAAGTGGATTATCAGCTAGCTAGTAAGGGTAAGTAGTGTAAAAATTGCACCACTGTTTAGTGAAATATTTCATCCATTATACGGAATATTTTATAAGCTGTCGTATTTCTAACCTGGTGTTTTTCGCCAATCATTATTACCATTAAAAGTTTGAATATTTCCACAAATATCTTCTTTACATCCTAACTCACTCCCTAAAAATTCTAAAAGGAATAAACGAGAAAGACAAAAAAATTATTGTCAATGTTACATGTCACATGAATTTTTTAGGAAGTGAAGTCGAAAAAAATGGTGAGAGAAGGAGAAACTCATAAATTCTTAAAATATTTGAACGTGTGAATGAATGTTTGAAATTCTATATAATTTATAGATTTCTGTTGAGTTTTTATTAAATTAATGTATTTCTTTATTTCATTTTATTTATTTTGTTTTTATAACCTACGCTCAATAACAGTCATGTGAAGAAGAATAGCAGCCAGTAATATAAAATTTAATAAAATTTTAATTAAAAATCATAGCTTAATAAGCCCTTCATAGCTGCGTTACTGCTAATATTATGAGCTTCGCTGTTACTATTTTTCTTGTTTTGGTAATAGTAATAGTAAAGGGTGTGTATTTATTTTCTCCATTTTTTTCATTTCAATATTTTTTTATTCCGTCGTAGGCACGTTACAATACAAATGCCTTAAAATATGCCTTTTATCCCTTCGATGTGTAATGATTTATTATTTCTTTTATTTATTACCATAAAAACCAGAGTAGCTTAACATAGAGGTAGGGTAAGTGAAGATGTGGTGTAAAGCCTTACAATCTTTGTTAAGGGAAACAATATAAAAAATGTTTTGGGAATGGAGAATTTAAAGAAATTTAATATTTTACATAGGAACCTCATTTTTAAAGATAAAGATAAAAATTTAAAATTAAACTCTATATCTCAAAATAGTTCTTCGACCGTTTTTTTAATTATGAAATCTATTTGGAACGAATTTCGATATTCCAGTGGAATACTATAATAACTTTTTGCGTGTAAAAAAAAAAAATTGTGACTTTTAAGCCATTTGACTGCCTTTCAGTCTTTACATTACATCAGGATATGTTACCCATAGAAATTATTATCAATATCTGTTCGAACAAGGGAAACTAGGTAGTGAGAGAGTAGGTCCTAATCCTGACAAAAGAGGTGTAATGTCCAATTATGTTGAGTTATGTTATCTATTCGGGCAAAACCTTTTACCAATCTGTGTATAATATGTTCAATTAAGTATGAAATGATTTTCAAATGCTGGCAGCAATATTCAAATGGAATAACAATTTAACGACAGGCAAAATAATTGGGAAGCCTCAGAAGTACTAGAATGAAATGATAATGAAAAATTCATTAAAGCATTCAAGGAATCAGTGATAATATATATCATTATAGAAACACACGCTGAGCGAAGAGTTCGAATGAGCAGATGATTTACTAGAAAACTTAATACATTCTGAAGCTCCTGCATAACAGATCAGAGGAATATGGTGGTGAAGATGGAAAGTTTTTTTAATACACAAAATTAACACAAACGATGGCAATTTTATTACACTCACAGTGTTTTTGCCAGAAATCGATGGGCTGCAGTCGCCAAAAAAATATTTTTCATGATTCGTTTTGTTGGAGACGTCTGAACTGATGTTTAAACTGTGGCTTCAAGTCGAATAAGCTTACATACAGCCTACTAGACTACAACGACTTCAATTCAAACGCAACTGGAAAGATGTTAACAGTACATGGATGTGATGATGTAAAGTAGTTCAAGACTATCCTAAGAAACCGAGGTATATAATAGCTCCCTTCTACGCTTGAAAACTACGCAGTCGTATTGAATTTTCGTGTCTAAAATATCATTATCAAATATCAAAAATTATTAACATACTTGAACCGTATCATTGCCTATCTCTGCTTTTAAATTGAGCTGTAGGAGACTATGCTGATATTGTACTCTGGCAAGTTAGGAGCCCTCTTGTTTGAATTATGTGAAGTACGAAGAAATTTTGTTTGTACAGTCAATAAGCTAACCACCACACTACGTCGCATCTACAGAAGAGTACAGCCAACAATTACTTTCAAATTCTTAAATTTTATTATTTAATCATCACGCTTAATACCAGAATTTATAAGAATATTTAAATTAAACTTAAAAAAGAAAGAACTATAAAAGAAAATTAACAAAATATTTACGTTTAACTTATGAAACCAACAATCAAAATATAAAAAAATAGAAATAAAAGAATAAATCAAGAAGTTTTTATTGGCCCATGAATTTTTAATTAAAAAAAATTCGTATTCGTAACTCAGTGCCAATAAATTAAAGTTTTTCCTTCAGTAAAACGTCTGAAGGAAACAAACAGACAAGCGCTGGTTATGAATGTATGTATAGCTAGAAAAGTATCTTCTTAGCTCTCTTATCTCGTTCTAACTATCAGGCAACTCATGGCAACCACAATAAGTTAAATAAAACATTTAACAACACATTAACTCGCAAATGTGTCAAAAGAGCAATACAATAAAAAAATTTAGACACATACAAAACGTTACTTACTCTGAGCTATAATTGTAGGTAAAGAAAAAAGAAAAAGAAACAGACAAAAAGAAAGAGAAGAGAAAATGTAATAAAGCTCAACTTTGGCTTACAATGCTTTAATAATAACAGACTGTTAATGTGTAATTGTGTATGTGATTGCCTCGTACAATAAAATAAAAAAACAAAAATAGAAATAAAAAAATAAATCAAGAAGTTTTTATTGCTCCATGGATTTTTAATTAAAAAAAAAATCGTATTCGTAACTCAATGCCAATAAATGAAAGTTTTTCCTTTAGTAAAACGTCTGAAGAAAAATTGCAGACAAGCGCTGGTTATGAATGTATGTATAGCTAGAAAAGTATCTTCTTAGCTCTCTTATCTCGTTCTAGCTATCAGGCAACTCATGGTAACCACAATAAGTTAAATAAAACATTTAACAACACATTAACTCGCAAATGTGTCAAAAGAGCAATACAATAAAAAAATTTAGACACATACAAAACGTTACTTACTCTGAGCTATAATTGTAGGTAAAGAGAAAAGAAAAAGAAACAGACAAAAAGAAAGAGAAGGGAAAATGTAATAAAGCTCAACTTTGGCTTACAATGCTTTAATAATAACAGACTGTTAATGTGTAATTGTGTATGTGATTGCCTCGTACAATAAAATAAAAAAACAAAAATAGAAATAAAAAAATAAATCAAGAAGTTTTTATTGCTCCATGGATTTTTAATTAAAAAAAAAATCGTATTCGTAACTCAATGCCAATAAATGAAAGTTTTTCCTTTAGTAAAACGTCTGAAGAAAAATAGCAGACAAGCGCTTGTTATGAATGTATGTATAGCTAGAAAAGTATCTTCTTAACTCTCTTGTCTCGTTCTAGTTATCAGGCAACTCATGGCAACCACAATAAGTTAAAGAAAACATTTAACACACATTAACTCGCAAATTTGTCAAAAGAGCAATACAAAAAAAAAAAAAACACGGAACATACAAAACGTTACTTACTTATGAGCTTTAATTGTAGGTAAAGAAAAAAGCAATACAACAGACAAAAACAAAGAGAAGAGAAAATGTTCTAAAGCTCAACTTTGGCTTACAATGCTTTAATAATAACAGACTGTTAATGTGTAATTGTGTATGTGTTTGCCTGTACAATAAACTAAAAAACAAATCATATCCACGCACACTTTTAAACAAATTATTTATTTGAAAGATTCTCTTATGTCTGCTATTTTGCCTATTTACACAAACGAAAATAAAATATTCGTTTGGATTGGTTTTGATTGGAATTAGGAAAGAAACATTCACACTCTCTTACAAAACTGAGCACAGTTTTTTGTCTCTTCACATTGTATTTTCACACATTTTAGGCCTTCAATATGAGCAGTTAAAGAGTGCCTGCATAAAAAAGTTATGCGTTTATGGGTCTGTTAAAATATCATTCTGAAATATCCTTAAAATATTTTGTTTTCTCTTTCTTTTTGTGTATCTATACATATTTTTCTCTCATTGTCACTTTCAGCAAACCGATGAAGTTGAAAAAAGTATTTGTCGTTTTCTTTCTTTCACATTGAAATTCTAAAGACCCTTTTTTAAATAATCAACATACGGATGAAAGCGAAAGGAAAAGAAGCGGAAAAAGTTAATTTAAAGTAAAAATAAACCGGTTCACAAAAACTTAAAATATATGCATAAAATATTTGTGATTTATTTAAGAATGAAGTCGCCGTGGTCTAGTAGGTAGTGTGCTGGCTTATTAGATGTAAAGCCAGGGTTCCAGTTCCAGGCCAGACATTGAAACAAAATACAAAAAGTATTTCTTCGGCGATTGCCTCTCAGCAGATTTCTGGCAAAAACTCTGAGAGTAAATAAAATTGCCATGAAAAGTTTCACAAAAATCTGTCGCTCGGAGTCGACTTTATACTGTAGGTCCCGTCACTTATGTATAAAATTAATACACACAACATAAGTAGTGTGAGAAACTAGGTCAATAATCCTGACTAAAGGGTTCTAATGACTAATTATGTATGTATGTATTTAAGAATTCATAAACAACTTGTTCTACTTCAAGACTACTTACTTTGTTGCTTTAGCCCTCCCTGTATAAGAAAAGTTGTTATTTTTTATTTTTTAATCATTCTGAAAAGTTTTATCTAATAAAGACCACAGTTGACACCTAGACATTGATTTTTATTTCCTATCTTTATTATTTGATTTTTTCGCCGTAGTCAAGGAGATAAAGTGTTGGATTATTGACGGGAGAGGTCTTTTGAGGGAGAGCACAGTTTAGACATCGCCCACTAAACGAAATTTGATTGTTTCTAAAAAATCTGCCATACAGAGTCCACCCTTTGCTCTATTGAGTAATGTGTTGATATATTAGTAGCTAGTATGTTGTCTTATTACATCCTAGGCCACAGTTCGAATACCAGGTCAGGCATCTTCAACAAAACGAAGTACATAATAATATATTTTTGGCGACTGATTATACACAGATTTCAGGCGAAAAACTCTGAGAGTAAATAAAATTGCCATGAAAAGCTTCTCAAAATATCTATCCTTCAGAGTCGACTTTAAAACTTTAGGTCCCGTCATTTTACCATGACAGGTTTCTCAAAACATCTGTCGTTCGGAGTTGACTTTAAATTATAGGTCCCTTCACTCATATACATTAACATACACGACATAAGTGATCTGACAAGCTAGGTTGAAATCTTGACTGCAGGGTTGTAATGACCAATTATGTATGTATGTATTGGGTATAAAAATTAAATGTAAACAATTTTATATGAAATATTATTAATATTTAATATATGATAAATATTTTCTATTCAATTTATTTACGTGCTCTATAGAATTTGTAAAAATCGAACTCCAGTTTATTTAAAGAAGCCGAAGAGAAGAGCAGTGCTGAACAGTAACGCAAATCATTTTAAAAATGACCCGTAAAATTTTCCAACTCTATTAAAATATTGGACGTGACCTATTCTTGAATAGTACCTTTTTTCTCATTCTTATCATCCTTAAAAATTAAACCCAAAAAACTTTAACACATTTTTCATTCAGGCTTTGTGGCAGTTTTTTCTTTCTTCTTCAATTTATTCGTTATATTCATTTATTATTATTTTTTTTTAAATCTTTTCTTTAACCTTAAATCATAATAATAGTTGTTACATACGCTTGTTTATATTCTTGTTAAAGTTCTTTTGAATACGAAGAAAGAAGAAACATTTTCCAAAGGATTTCCAACTTGAAGCAGAGAATTTTCTCTTTCGTTTTTTGCTTTTCTTTTCATTGGGTTGTGGATATCAATCCAACATTAGGGAAGATTAAAATCTTTAGGACTTTTACAGCCCCAATGGGTTGTTGCTCTTTTACCTTTTTTTTCGTACACATAGTAGCTGTAAGAATTTTTCCTGGTTATATTTTCTTTTCTTCTCTAATAAATAAAAGAAGAAGAATAAAATATGTCTGAAACAATATAAGCAACATTTATTTTTCATTAACAACATGTCGAATGTTTTCGTAAATGTTCTTGTTTATCATAAAGAAACATTTTTTTTGTTGTAAACATTTCATTCTTTAAAGGGTTATGGTTTATTCAGTTGAGAATTTCTTTACCAAAAAGATTGGCTGCAAGTATGTGAATAAATTTTGGTCTTTTATTATCAAATCATGCAATTTTCAGTACTCATTCCTTAGTTAATAATTTAACAATAGCTTATTGTAGCACCATATACAGTCGAAGAAAAAAGTCAAATCATGTAATTTTCGGTACTCTTTCTTTAGTTAATAATTTAACAATAGCTTATTTCTGATAATTTCTAGGTGATACTATTTTATTTTCGTTTTTGTGTTCAAACATTCTTAATTGTAACTGTCTTAAGCAACATTATGACAACCTTTTCAATTTAAAAAAAAATCACTCAGAAAAAATTAAACATACTGTGATGTATACAGTGGTGTATGTAGATTTTTTTCTTTGACTGTATATATATAGGGAGTGCCAACGAAAGAATTTTTCTATACACTTTTAAAAATTCTTTTAAGTTTTATTTAAAATGAAGAAAATACAGTATTCCCAGGACTTAAGCACTTTCAAAAACACTTACAAGACAGTGTTTATAAGAGGAAAATTCTCGTACCTAAGAGCAAGCTGATAGAATTCCATTATCGTATTCGATAAAATACCGGCCTGGTCGAAGAGGGCTTTGATCATATTCTGTTTGTCCCCTACCCAGCACAGCCTTTATGTTCGATGAATACCGGATGGTTGAAGAATGCTTTACTCATTTTCTACAACAAAATTGTAATATCTTAGGTGCTTGGGTCACTGTGAGATCACTGTGAAAAAAAAAATCTTAAATAAAATAATAATCCGCAGCATACTTTATAGGGTATATTCAAAAGTGGTATTGTGGCATTAACTAGGTAATTGAAATAAGTTGGTGACTCGCCCCAGCTCAGGATCAGGTAAAGCTTTTTAAATTACGATATGAGAACATTGGCGGTGTGTCAGTTTTCTACCAGGAATCAATGATGTGAGATTGAGACAGATCAGCTGGTTATATTTTCTGGTTTCGTCAGAGTATAACCTGTGCCTCGATGAGAAACGATAACATACATATTTTTATACATAATTAGTCATTACAACCTTTTAGGATTACGACCTAGCTCTCACTCCGACTTATGTTGTGTATGTTAATTTTTTATTCGTTTGTTTAAAGTCGACGCCGAAAGAAAAATTTTTGAGAAACTTTTTCAAGGCAGTTTATTTTAGTTTTTGTCAGCTAAGAGGCAATCACCAAAGAATTACTCTTCATCGGTGTGTAAGAGATATCTACCCTGTGGTTTGAATCGAGGCCTCACGTTTAATAAGTCAACATACTACCTACTACATTACTTCAATTATAGCATAAATTTCTATGGAATTGCATTTCGCTGTACTATTCCAAACTGTAAGTCCTGACACTCATGTATAAAATTAACACACACAATGTTAGTGGTGCGAGCAGGTAGGTCATAATCCTGTATGAGGTGGTCTCTTTACTTCACACTAGAAACCTTCCAAATGAATTATGAAAGATTTTTTTATGTTTTTATATGGCATTCAGTTCCGCATGGTATCCTTCCTTTTTATAATAAATATGGGAGAGGCTTTCCAGGCTATTAGTTTTTCCTGTGTATATGTATTTGTGCTATTTCTCTCTATAAGCTTATATAACAGTAACGTATATAACAATAATAAATACATAATAAATATAAAATAAATATTATAAAAACCATTTAAACCACAGGATAGTAAATAAAATCCATTCATATGCAGAACATAAATTTTAAACCATAATTGGCCATATCCTTTCTTTTTATATCTTACAGTATCGTATACAATACAACGTAATTCATTGCAGGAATTTAATTATACTTTGAGGTTTTTATGTTTAAAAACTTTATAACTTCCCAATCACTAAACATACTAAAAATTATGGAAAGTTATTTTTGATTTCTATTCCAAGCAAACGATTGTTTTAGAAAACTACAAGAAAAATATTTAATTAAAGAATATAAAATCAAAAGTTATTGTTCATAAACAAATTAAGAACAATTTAGAGGAATATTTATATTCAAAAAATAAAACCAAAAAAAAGCAAATTTAATAAGATTAAATACATATCTTCAAGGCATTAAAAAGGAGAGCCCACCCTTAAGTGTTATTCAAACAATTTGACATTTTTGTTAAGATAAGTAAATTTAAGTTCAAGATTTGTTTGTCGAAATCATATAAAAAAAGAGATTTTCTTCTTTATACTTGGCACCACAAAACATTTTCTCTTGTAAAAACATAAAATTTAAGTTTTTATCTGTTTTTCGCCTTGTCTTGGGTTTTGTCTGGTGATGCCTTGACTCCTGCTGAAAATTTATTTTCAACGCACTGCTGATGATACGAAATCTCGTTTGGATTACATTTTATGTATTTATTGTTTGTTTCTTTATTTTCGTTTTTTATTTATTTTAAATGAATTCTGAAATTTTGTTACACATAATGGTTTACCACCCCATCCTTAGCTTAACCAACATCATTATCTTTATCACAGACGGTTTAAATTGGTTTTTTTTTCTGTTTTTGTTTTGCTTGTTAATATCTCAGGTAACTTTTTCTTCTTGTCAGAATTTTTTTAGTTTTATTTTATTCAGCTATTATATAAAACAATTCTTAGTAACAATAAGCCAACTCAGCATGGCTAAAAACAGCACTAAAAGGGTAAATTTTTTATTGACCAGAAAAAACATAAAATTTAAGTTCAGATTTTCTGGGAGTTAATTTGTAAAGACTGCAAAATCAATATAAATTATATGTTTTAGAGAGGAATAAAGAGACTCCAATAGTCTCCAAATAGTCAATATAGAAAGATAACAAAATTTCCAAAAGCGAAGTAGAGGTAGAAGGAAAATATCTTGACTAAAAAATATTCAAAATGGATGAAAACATCGTGACGAAAGCAGCATTCTAAGCACTATCAAAAGTAAAAGTAAAATATATAATTTCATGTGATTAGACAACCATCTCTACTAAAAAAAGCACCTAATAAAGGAGGTAGACTTAATCATAATATCCGGGCCGATATTGCCAAACCACTTTGTTTGTTTTCTTATGTTGTTGATTTTAACGCTCTGTTAATAACTTCCGGGCGCCTAACAATCAGTCATCTCTGGTTTGCAAATGGCCGAACATGACAGAAAAGATATTCTGTAATATCCTCTTCGTCTGCAAAAGTCATTGGACTGCATTCCCAGCATCAGCCCGTATTTATGCTCAGAGGTTCTTAATATAAATTCCTGTTAGACTTAACGCCGTAGTCAACAAAATTGTGTGTGTGTCCCTAATTCGGCTAATTCTTGCTCAGACTCCTGGTAAAAACTCTGAAAGTAATTAGAATTTCCATGAAAAATTTCTCAAAAATTTTTCGTTCGGTATAGACTTTAAAAAAAATAACCTCGTATAATTTTGGAACGAATCAAGATATTAAAATAATTTTAATAAGAGTTTATAGAATACGTTGTTTAGATATTAAAAAAAAGCTTTATTCGGTCTCAAATGTAAACTTACAAACTAGAAACAAAACATATAGAAACCCAATTCATCACAGCTTATTTCAACCACTTACTATAGTTTTAATTTCAAAATTTAGTTTGACCTTCTATTTCCGAAATTCAGCTTTTTTTACATTGATTCCACTTCCTACTGGTTTGGAGAGTTATTTTTGCCCATTCTTTTTTTAGAGCTGCTATAAGGTCATTTTTGTTCGAAATTTGGTGTTAGCGGAAGTTTTTATCCCAAATTGCCCCTAAATTAGAAACTGAATAAAACTTTTTTGTTTAATTTTTAAACATATTCTATATTTTTCTTCTTTAAATCAAAAGTAATTTTTATATGGAGCAGGAGCTTCTTAGCGATTTATATATTCCACCTAAATTTAAGTAAAGAATTTAATTTAATTTCCCTATTTCAAACAATAAATTACTTTTAATCCTTACTTTCATTCACTTCTGTCATCATGACGTCTCACTAATTAATTTAAATTAATTGATTTGATTAGATTTTTTCTCTTAATTTTTTAATTCAATTCCCTGGCCATTTAACTTTTTACACTTGCAATATTGCCTGCCACACATTAACCACAACTTGCTACAGAGTACACTCTCCCTGCAATGGCTTTGGTGTGAAGAATTTTCTCCTTTCATTCCTGCTTATTATTTGAAAAATAAAACAAAGGCAAGCAGTAAAGTCCTTAGGCAAAAAGGCATGGTAGTGGAAAATATAAAAGAAAGAAAATTGCGTCTAATGCAGTTACTTTTCCTCTTTCGTTTAAAAGCAAAACCAGCATTAACATGAATCTGATTCAAGGACAGGGAAGGAACTTAAAGACAGCATTTTGTCCAGTCTTTTTTTTTTGCTAGTTATCTTAACCGAGTGCATTTTTAATTAGTTACTCACAAATAAATTAGTATTTAGTTGTCCTTCCCTTTTTTTCTATTCAAATTGAGAGCTCTTTTCTTACTTCCAGTTTTTCTATTTAAAGTCAGGAGTCATGGCTCCTTGACTTTTCTTCTTTGTTTTCTTTTCATTAATTTTTTTTTAATTCTTTTTCGCCTGAAAACAAAGGCCTGAACACAATAAATATTTGTGTGGTACTTTAAAAACTTTCAATAACAACTAAACGTATAGTAGTTTAATATTTTAAATTCTCTTTAAATTCATTCATGCTGTCAGAAATATTTTTTTTTTTTTGTTAAGATGACAATTTATGAATTAATAAAACATTTGATGTGACATTTTATTCACACATTTCGAAACCGCAGTAATAAATATTTTTTTTATTCTCATTTTATAAATTTATACAGAGAGAAAAACCCGAGCAACAATTTATCATTTAGCAGTCAACGCTCTATTTTGATTAATTTAAACCACAATTTCTGTCTTTCGTTCTATCTGTGTGTATGCCTTTCTGTCTGACTGTCTATGTATTTTTTGTGTGTTCATATGTACAGCTGTGGCAGCGTCATGCTATCACTTTATCTGTGTAGATGCTGGGAATGAAAATTTATTTTCGTTTTTGAATTTATTTGGTTTTCACGTGGGCCTATTATGGGTACATATGTATTAGGGAAGCCAATCGAGAAATCCCGAATCCGGATTTTCGGGATTCACAAAATCCCGAATCCCGGGATTTTTCGGTATTTTCGGGATTGTGAATTCATATGTATTTTGACCCTACAAAAGTAGGATGAGGAAAACCCTATTTCCAGTAATAAAAAATTATTTGATGACATCGAAGTATACAAAAACCCTATAAAACGAATTAAAATAGTAACTGATTTAGATACTCAACTGTCCAAAGAAATAGATTTCTTGACATCAGGAGGTGGTAGAGGTGAATATTTACAAGTTGCATACAGCTATCTTGGAACTATTTTATCAACAAATGTTGATTGCGAGAATTGTTTGACAACGACAGCGTATGTTGACAATAAAATTCGTTTACAAAATCCCGAATCCCAGGATTTTTAAAAATCGATCCCGTATGTCATCCCTAGTACATATGTATATATTTAGAGTATACATATGTATATATTTAGAGTATACATATGTATATATTTAGAGTATACATATGTATATGTAAATGTGCAAGTACTTGTAATTACAAAACCGTAAGGTGAAAGTAAAGAAACGGTTTGAACAAGCATAGTCCATTGTGATGCCGGAGCTTTTCTTTAATCCTGAAACTATCTGAAGCTTCTGCTGAAGACCAGTTAAGTTGTTTGAGATCATCTGGATAGTAGAAGCCCAGGTGCAGCAATGACCGTTAATTCAAGAGAATAGATTTAGTTTGACTAAGTATAGCCCATTCTTATGCCGCAGTCGTAAAACGATCTAAAGTTTCTGCTCAAGTCATTGAATTGAATTGCCACGAAAGAGTTTGTAAAAAATCTATCACTCAGAGTCGATTTTAACTGTATGAATTGATTTCTCTAAGGTTGAGGTCTTTTCCATTTGAAAGTTACTTTCTTTTTTTGTAGCCTGCTGTTTGTGTAGACCCTTTGTTCGTATTCCGTTGGTTGGTTAAATACGATACAAGGAGTAAAATTACTTTGACTTACTTTTCAATGTTATTTTCATTTTCGTTAGACTCTCGTAAAATTATTATTCAAACGGTAGTAGCCACAGAAACCGCAAATATAAATACAAGCATAGATTAATTTATTTTCTTCTTACTCTCCATTGTCATCAATATTAGCAAGAAGTAACAATAACCAGAACAACAGGGAGAGCAATAACCTCTTAAAATTTTTCTGGTTCAACAACAGGAAGGAAAAAAATACTCTCAGCATATTTCGTGTTCCATAAAACAAAAAAAAATGAAAACGTAAATGACAAAATAATACGGAAACAATAATCAGTGGCTGTCAGTTGCAACATATCAAAGAAATGATACAATACAGTGGTGCAGCCACAGTCACAGCTAAAATATAAGGATTGGTACAAACTATAACTGCTTGTTGGCTGGACTAAGTCAAGAGGCTGCACGTGAACGATATCAATCGTTAATTATTTTATTTATAGAGTCTTTTCCATCTGGAATTGTTACCTAAGTAATGATGATGCCATCCTTATCTGACAATTGTATCGCAAACGGATATCATTTTACGCGAAATCAATCATTAATCGAAGAAAGAAAATTAACTACAGAGAGAGAAGGAGTGGGGTGATTCAAAAATTATCAAAAAAAAAAAAAAATTGTTAAAGGAATGTAATTGGATTACACATAAATAAAATAAAATAAATACGTAAAATTGCTCATTGTTATCGAATTATACTACTTGTTATCGAAAGGAAAAATTAAAAGAAATATTTTTACGAAATAATTTTTTTGCTATCAAATAAAGCTGACGAATCTGTTTGTAACCGCCATAGCCTATTTGTAGTATGTTGGCTTATTAAACATAAACCCATGATGGAAACACCAGTTTCGACAATTTGAACAAAACGAAATATGGAAAAATACTTCTTCAGCAACTTCCTCTTAGCAGATTTCAAACATAATGAAGTTAATAATGAGATAATAAAAATCGCATGAAAGTTTTTCAAGAATCTGTCGATCGGTATCAACTTGCAACTGTAGGTTCTCTCACTCATGTGTAAAATTATTACACACAACATCAATGATGAGAGAAGCTAGGTTGTAAACGTGACTGAGAGGTTGTAATGGGCAATATCACCAACCTTTTTTTAATCGATCCCGTCATATGTCTGCATTGAGGCATTAGATTGCATTAAATCAAGCAAAATGATTTACGACCAGCATAATGGAGACATGAGTCTAGTACAGTCCCAGCGCATTAAACAGCGTAATTATCTCAGTTCATCAATTTTTCAATACAACACAAATTCTGCTTTAAACCTGTCATACTTCCTTTCTTTTTCCCACTTTAAGTCAAAGTTCATTTCATATACATACATATCTTGGCAAACATTATACAGTAGTACAGACATAATTTGATTTATTGAAGTCGCTACAGTTACACGTTATTATTGTTATTATTATGGTTGTTATTTGTTATTATTACTTCATGTCATCCATTCAGTCATTTTTATTATCTTTCCTATAACACAATTCGATTCTTTTCGATTTCCATTTATTCATTTGTTTGCTATGCCTTCCACCACACCATCACTCTTCTTCCTGTGCTCTCGAGGGATTTTTACGAGGAAAAGAAATATTTTTCATTTCATTATGCAGTACAAGGCAAAAAAAAAAAATAAAACAAATGAATGTGAGCACCAGAAATTGACTGACGTATGAAGAGACTGAAGTACACATACAACGCATAATTTCGTTTGCGAAATGAAATATTTTTGTTTACCAATAGTCCTGGGAGTCAATAGTCATTAATTTTTGATTTGTTACGTAAACAACTATTAACCCATTTACAGCCAATCAAAAAGTACAAGTAAAATTTTTGAAATTTTATGGTTATATTTATTTTTAACAATACAAATAAACAGAAACGTAAAATAAAAAAAAATTTAATTCAGGACATTAGAGGGGTGTACCCAAATTGGTACAATGGCCACTTATGAGTGATATTTTGCAAAACACGTTTTGTCAACGCAGAGTGTTTTTTTGCATTTTTTGCAACTCCAGCGGCTTCTATTGTGGCAGATGACACAACGCACACGCTTAGGAAGTTTTTCTGGAACATGATCATTGCCAGGTCAACCATGTACGTAAATAAACACCACCACCATTTTTTGCTATGGATGCAAATTCTGCACAAAGATATAGATTGATCCATTTCATCCACTCCGCCCATGTTTTTATTATAAGTTTGAAACAAGTGAGGTATTTCCATATCAACCTTTTGTTTTTTTTTTTCAGAACACCATCTTTTAGTTTTTCCTACTGGTTCATATGAATCATAATTTGTCGCCATTGTGCAGATACTGTTATCCTTCAGTAATAATTCATTATTTTTGTCAAATCTGTAATCGAAATCGGCTCTTGATTTCTTCATCATTTCTTTTGCATTTGGCAGAGGGCATTTTTTAGTGCGGTTTTCTCGGATTGTTCCTGTGGCACGGTATCCTAAATTACGTAAATCATTGAGTAACTCAAAACTTGTGAAAAAATTATCAAAAAAGATTTTGTGGTTGGCAGGATTCATGGACAATTTTTGTACCAACATTTTCACAACCCTAGTACCCAATGGCTCAGAAACAGGTATAGTTGATTTACCGCAATAAATATCAAAACAGTAACAATATCCAGAGGAACTTGCTGCAACCCAGTTTTTATAACCAAACCGAATAGGTTTGCCTCGTATATATTGTTTTGCTGAATGGCGACCGTAATATTTTACCATGGATTCATCTATAGAAATATTTTCGTGGAAAACACCCCATTGGTTAAATTTTCTGATAAGAATATCAGCAAGTTGACGTACTTTAAACATTTTGTCATTAGTTTTTGCAGCGTCGACATAGCATTTGATACTACATCTACTCCAATATCTTCATCTAACGACCAATACATCTCTTCTGTTGGAAGTTTGTGGTAGCCAGGTAGAATCAGTATCCCGAGAAAAACCTTTAGTTCTGCAACAGTGACACTAAAGTTGTGAAGATTGTTTTGATAAGCGTACAGCTGACTAAAATCCGATATCATTTTAAAAACCTCTTCATCGAAAAACGTGACATTACATTATCAGATTATTTTAGACTGAATACTATGTGTAAAAAAAATTAGAACAAACTTAGTTTATAATTTGTTTTTATTATACTTGTGGCCATTGTACCCAAATTGGAACAGCGTTATTGTATGCCTTATAAGATCTTATACATTTGATGTATGAAACTAAAAATGTTTTTCAATGTTTCTCTGTTTATTGAATTTTATATTATAATACAAATAACGACTATTAGCTTTACGTACAAAGTATAACTTTGGTTACCATTGACCTACCTCCACATGTGTATTGTTAACGAAGTTTGATAGATTATTACAGCAATAACAATAAATGTAGACAAATTGTTTGCTTTAGTATTTATTGAGAATACTTTCCATTACACAATAATGCAAAAATAAATAACCCAGAGCAAACAGTTTTTTTATACTGCCTTAATTATTAAGTATTCCCAAATTGACACAGCGACCGTAAATGGGTTAAATTTGCGTTCCAACAAATGGAAAGTAAAATAATAAAATATTTGAACGATTAAAGCTTAAATGAAAAGAAAAAATAGGAGAACATGTCACTTAATTTAGACTTGGAAAGTCAATTTATCCCACAAAATTACTAAATATGTTAAAACATGGATATTGAACGAATATTGTTGTCAACATACCCTGCCGTTGAAAAACACTTCTCGCAATCAACATTTGTTGGTAAAATAGTTCCAAGATAGCTGTATGCAGCTTATAAATATTCAACTATTAATTCGTACAATAGGGCTTTTGCATTCTTCGATGCCATCAAATAATTTTTTATCAATGGAAGTAGGGTTTTCCTCATCTGAGATGCTATTATCGAAATCAAGTGATATACAATTTTTTTTCAGGACCTTTTGTCCCGAAAAATCCCGCGACAACTTTTTAAAAATCCTGGGATTCGGGATTTCCCGATTGGCATCCCTAGTATATATCCCTTGAGTTTTGAATTCAATCAGTGTGACAATATTTACTAGCTCAATAATTTGGTTTATAAAGATGGATGCAATATAGACTGTGTTGTTGAATCAAGCGTTTCCTTTGTTTGGTGTAATTTGAATCACTTTTTAGCATTTCCTTTAGCTGTTAAATTTTCAGGCATAAATTCACGCTGTTTCTATATTCTTACAAGGCCACCTACCTTTTGTCTAGTAAGAAAGTGTAAAAGTAAATAGGGTTTCGATTCTTAGATTTCGATGAGGCAGAATGAGCAAACGAATTGAGATTCATAGGAAACGAACAAATAAATTGAGAATCGAGTGGACTTCATCAGACGACAACTTTTTTAATTTTGGCATTCTCGTCTTCTACTTTGGAAAGACAAAGACGAGGCGGGTGGCAATTATCATAATTTCAAGCAAGGCGTGTTATGTTTGTGCTTATACACTATACTGTATACTAAGTCACTTATAAATTACAATAGAAGGCATGTGTTCGAATTAGTAACTGTTTCGACTGGATATTGGCCAGTTGATAATCCTCCTAACAGGAAAATAGAATAACACAGCATTATAACTCATAAAGAGGAGCCTTCACGTGCAGATACCTGAACTTATCCAAGATTCTGTTTTAATCAAATCAACTGTTAACATAACATTCTGACATATTATCGTATCCGTATACTCTCACATTTCATAGTCGTGCAGACAATTTCATGAATTTCCTGATGGTAGTGTGACGTTGAATAAGCCAACAATACGGCGGCTGATATTTCTAGTGCTTTATCGACCTTTTTAATGAATTTTTCCATCATGTTTGAGATCTCCCTAAGTAGACCATTGCGTTTATTGTCAATTCGATTTGGAATAAACTTCTAATATTTGAACTCAACATGCTGAGTGTAGTTACATCTTCATATAGGCATTGAGAATGTTAGTTCTGGGAAGTATTCTCCTTTTTGGTTAACACAATTTTTGCACAATTTTCAATTCGATAAGACTACAACAAAAATGTTTCAAAGTTTCCATAAGTTTTTCATTATTTGAAATGGTGTTTTTTTTTTTTGTTAGCCATTCTGGGTAACCTCTTTACTTTCACGATATCCGGAAAAACTTTTGTAAGGTCAAATCAAATCTTCTAGTATCTTTCATATTTTATTTTGTAAGTACATAAATACAACTTTTCCCTCATCCATGTGCTCCACAGTGTCCTCGTAATGAAATTCATTCAGTTTTCTTATACGAAAAGCCACTTAACTGTTTTTAATTTGAACCATAAGAAAATACTACCGAAATAAATTAAAATATTCTAAATAAAATTGAGGGTAAGGTACAGTTGTTTTCAATTTATTTCATCAAAACACAACGTAATTTCTATTGCGATACACATCACTTTCACATCTCACTTCCTTCCCTTCTGTGTGGCCTTATCAGTAAATGCGTATCTGACTGTTGTAAGTCCTTTATATTATATTGCTATGATTGTTACTATAACTTATCTGGCTTTATACCTTAAAATCCTTATTTTATACGTACTTTTGTAGAAAATAATTATATTCCTAAGGACACATTGTTGCCTCAATATTAAAACATTATACGGCTTTACGAATTAAAATTGGTAATTTAGCTTCAAGTCAAACAAGAACAGAATATAACCTTAATCCCTTGGCTAGCTCTACTTGAAATTGGCAATTTCTTAAGGGCAATATAATTTTTTTTCTCGTTATCGACAATTGTATCGAACTTTAGTACATTATCAAGGTCAAAGACAACTTCTTAAGTTATTTCCAAGGGGAAATAAACCAAAAATAATAAAAAATCCATTGTAGCAATAACAACAATAACGACAACGTTATTTAAGTATTATAACACAACAATAATACCAGACGACAACGAATACAATTGAATTGTCATGTAGCCCATAACCATGGAGAAAGAAAAACGTGCAGTCTGATAGAATTAAAAAAACACCTGCAATACTAACAGGCACAGAGCTACGTTCGTTTACGTAGGTGGTTACAATCTAGGAAAAATGCAAGAAATTTGGCAAAAAGGTTTTTTTTTAAAAAAGCTATTGTTCACATATACGATCTGTTTTCTACCAGTCAAATATGACTCTAGCCATCCTATGATTTACACCCATTAAATCAAGTTTAGGTAACAGAAGTTTGTAATTCACTTTATCGCACGCTTTGCTAAAATCCGTAAAAATTACATTACAGAGAAGGCCTTACTTATCATGGATGGAACGGTAATATACGAGTCCTTCTAAAATACAGGAAAATATCTATAATTAATCGAGGTATTAAACAATATGACTAATGGCACAAAATGAGGGCACAAATTGTCTCATCGCCAAAATGCTTTTTTTTAGTACATTAGTGCGACTCACCAAAAAAGTGCTCGATGTACCCTCCAAAAAATGAATCTTGAACTTTTCAAAGACAACATTTAAAATATTTCGGCTCCAGCTTCACCTCTCTACAGCGAGTTACAAAAAATATATAATGCGACTTGTTTTGAGCAATAAAAAATCAATTTTGGTCGGGACAAAGTTCGCCGAGTTAGCCAGTTATATATAATAACAATATATAATATATGTATTATTATTATTATTATTATTAAGTCCGATAAGGTTGTTTTGTTGGAGATGTGTGAGCTCTGTTTTGAACCGAGGCTTGAAATTTTTCACATGAAAAAGAGCAGTTGCTGTTAGCAGTTACGTACGTTACCATCTCTGTTATTCTTGTGCATAAAGAGCACGAACATCAAAAACAAAAAAGAAAAGTTTTGTGAAAATATTTGCCAAATCAAACGTGATTGACATTGATTTATGACTTTATCGTCACAAATTTGATCAACTAAACAATAAAAACCATTTTCAGTTTGTTTTTTTTTATTTTGTCGTTTTTATTTTATTTTGTTGGAAAAAATAAAGAAAATAATTTTTATAGATTTTATAACATTAAAATGGCATGACATATTCATGTCATCAAAATGATTGAATTTTGAATTTATAATAGAAATCGAATTAGATAGGCACTAATGTGGGAAAAAAGTGTTTAAATTCATTTCATCTAATATTTGTTAACTGAAAAACACTTCGAGTATTATAAAGCAACACAAAACAAAAATGGGTGACTTTTACAAGAAAATGAATTTAATACAAAATTGATTAACAATACCAGTTGCCTCTAACCATCTGCATTCTAACATGCATAAGAGACAGCAGCGAGTTCAACCTATCCCATTTAATTAATTTAATTAAGATATGTTTTTACAAAATTCAAACGGGGGGAACGCTTTAGGAATTTTAATGGATTATATTGAATAACATTTTTAAATTGTACACAAAGTTGCTGAAAAGATCTCCCAATTATTTCGTCGTGACGCAATGATTCAAAGCCGAAAATATGAAAAACTATTTCACCGATGACTGTCTCTAAGAAGATTTCTAACAAAAACTTTGAGAGTAAAATAAAATTGTGATGAAAAGTTTCTTAAATTCCTGTCGCTAGGAGTCGGCTGTAATAGATCCCGCCACTCATGTATAAAATTAACACACACAGCATAATACATCACTTATGCTTAGAAGCTTGATCGTAATCCTGACAGAATATATGAATCTACGTGAAGCCTTTCTTTACATCCCAATTATTATTAGTTATATCGGATTCTTACTGAATGTTTGTAATAGCTGATTAAGCAAGACATTCTTACAGTGTCTTCAGTAGGTAAGAGCGTTTTTTTTACTTTTTATTTTACGAACTGTATAATGAATAATGGAAAAATTTTTTCATAATTTATAACTTCTAGTATTATGACCTAACCGCTTCATCATCACTTATGTTGTGTGTATTAATTTTATATATGCGTAGCCCCTATAGTCGCTGAAAAAATTCCATGAGAGAGTGAGAGTGAAGTGTGTGTGCCGCAACATGAAACGGAAATAGCTTAGATCACATGCGGTAAATGAAAAAGATCGTGTCGTATTTCAAACTAATTAAGAGCTTAGTATTCTGAGGAATGTTTGAAGTTTTTATTTCATACAAAGCGCAGCTTATTCTATTTATTTCACCATGATCGCCTAATTTTTTATTATGCGCATGCATTAATTTAATTACGATCAACAGATATTATTGAAATCAGTGCAGAAGAGTCTACATTCGCTAAACTAAACAGTTTTTAAAACTGAAAAACTTTCATGTTCCTAGGGAAACTGCCGTATTAATCTTTATGCACCATAAAAGTAAAAAAATTTTGCAGTTTAAAGTAAAACAATTCCTCCACGATACCAAACACAACAACTACTTGTTTCTCTGTCAACCTGGCCCCTCTACGTTGTATAGAAAATGGAATGAAAAATTATGCTGTTGTCGTCTGTGTATGTAGGATACTGCCGTTGTTGTAAAGTATTATCAATAAAATTGATTTCGATTTTATACGATGACACTATCGTTACACATTCTTAAGTGTTTATTTATGTTGGTTACCTTCACCACCTCTATTTCTCCTCCTCCTTTCCCACCTTTTCCTGCTCTATCAATTTGGTATACTACCTTCCGGATGACTGTGGTCTTGTTTCCTTCACTTTCTCTAGACTTTTTTCCCGCATTTTATGCTCTTAAAAATTGGAGCAAAAAACAAATTAAACTGATGTAAAATTCAAGAGATAGTATCTTAAGGAAACCGTAGTGAAGGTGGTTTTTGAGAAATTGAATTGAAATGAGGGCGTTTGAATATCGAATAAATTCCATGTATTTAATGATTCCTTATCTTTTTTTTTTTCTTTCTAGCATTCCTATTCTTCCAATTCAATAAGGAAAGGGAGAAGCCAAAATTACGAAGAAAATTATGTCTGCAACACGAAGGTTAGAAGGAGGAGTGAGCATAAGCATGTGGCATCAATATGTATGTAATGCTCTTAAGAAAACCTTAAGGTGCATTAAGGAAATTTGAAAAAAATATAAAAACATAAAAAATATTGAAGTAAGAAAAAAAAAGGAATTTATTCCAAGGATATGCAGAGCAAACACTCTCAATTCGAGATACATAGTTTCCTACATTTCTGTATTTTTTTTTTTTTTTTTTTGTGTTTATAAGCACGCATATCGTATTGGAGTGGAATAAAAAAATGTTGATGATAACGATGACGATCATTATTGAAGACAAACGAAACAACGAAATGACATTAAAATGGAATGTTTATTTAGAGGGTGTGCTCATCTTTTATTTCTTTTCGTTGCGATGCTCTAATAAATTGCAAAATATTTGTCTAGGTATGCAGTTGAATGCAAAGGTTTGGCAACTCAAGTTGAAAAATGTCTTCTGCAGACAGATATGATTATACAATGAGAACTTTGTTGAACATTAAAGCGATTAAAAATATTTTTTTATTTCTTGTTTTTTCAACTCACAGAAGAATAAAAACAATTTTTGCTCAACGTTGTACAATAAAGCAGAGATAAAACTGTTGAAAGTTAAGGTCAATAACTTCATTGCCTAAACCATTGTTTATTGTAACAAAATCAGTTCACTTCTACTTAACTACAAGATTAATCGATAAACCAGATCGTATGGTTTTCTAGAACAAAACTCTTCATTTGAACCTACACTAACAAAAATTGTCAGCTTGATTTATAATCACCAACCATTGCCATTTTATTTTGTCTACCTTTTCCTCTAAAAATTATTCCCATTAGTAAAATGAACGGCCGTAAACCAGAACCGTAAAAAGCCGTCCAAACGTCCAGAAATTAAAAAATTATAGAAAATATTGATTACTGTCATCATTCGAGCACGACATCTTATTTAAAAACCACTTGTATCTAAATACGCTGCAAGTAGTGCAAATATGCTCATGAAATACCATCTGTTTGGAACAGTCTGCCAAAGTTAAAAATAAATGATCGACGATACAATTCAAATATCTAAGGATATCCACTAAGCCATTGTCATACATAGACAATGTATTATACTTTATAGCAGAATTGGCAAGACAGCCTCCCCTTACTGCCTTTACGAGGAAGGGGAATTGATGATGCAGAACACACTATCTTCGAATGTGCACGCTGGCAGCGCTATCGCTCTGTACTGACGTCGATGATCGGAACGATAACGGCCGCTAACATTGTCGAGTTTATGATTGCGAGTAGACTAAGACTGAAGAAGAGAGATTTTGAGGCTGCAGAACATGTAGGCACGCCGGCATAAATGACACTACTACGTGTGCTAAACGAA